>CM027572.2:23634541-23705935 GCA_015852605.2 Populus deltoides
TCTTCTTTAAGAGTTGGGCCTTTGTTATTGTGTTGTGTGTGCTGTAAGATTGCAATATAAAACCTTAATTCAGGATTTTTTGAGAGGGTTACATAAAAAAATAAGAAAAATTTACCTTTTCACCGACGGATATAACGACGGAATACAACCCGTCGGTATTTCACAGAGAGTTGCAAAAAATTACGGATTTTGCCACATTCACCGACGGATTACCGACGGCTTTTCCGACTCTAATACCGACGACATATAACCCGTCAGTATTTCATAGAGAGTTGCAAAAAAATTACGGGATTTTGCCACACTCACCGACGGATTTTCCGACGCGACTCCTAACGGAATTACCGACGGCCTGTCGAACGCATGCCTGACACGTGTCCGTTTGCGACGCATACCGACGGAATTACCGACGGTGAATACCGACGGACCACGCATGCATGCCACCTGTCTGTCTGCACTAATTCTGACGGAATTCCCGATGGCATTACCGACGGACAACGCATGCCTGACACGTGTCCGTCTGCACAAATACCGACGGCACTTACCGACGGAATTGCCGACGGAACGAAAAAGTTTGGCGGGATTTTTGATTTTTTGGTGCGCATTTCAATTAATTTCCGTCGGAATTACCGACGGAAATTAATTGCACCGACAGCAATTAATTTCCGTCGGTAATTCCGATAGAAATTAAGCTATATATACGCCCCCCCTCCCCGGGCACCTCACTTTCTCCTCTCCTCTCCTCCCTTTCTCTTCTCCTCCCTTGCTCTTCTCCTCTTCTCCCTTTCTCTTCTCATTTATATTAAGCTTTTAGAAGGATTTTATTGTTTTGGTGGTAGTTTTAAAATGTATGTATTAATTTTTCTTTATCTTTTTATTTTTTTTATTTTAATTATGATTATTTTTTTTGGTGATCTTTGTTTTGTATATTGTTTGTAGATAAAATCTTAAATTCAACACATTATTAAGGTAAGCATTTTTTATTCCCAAATTTATTTTGAATTGATATAATGTTTTTTTAGTTTTGTGTTTATGTTGTGTGTTGTGTAGTGTTTTTTAGTTTTTTAATTTTATTTATTAATTTTAGTTTTTTAGTTTTGATATTATTGTTTGTATTGCTATAATTGTTATTGTTGAATTTATGTTAAAAATGTTAGTTTATAAATATAATTGTTATTGTTGGTTTATTTTAAAAATGTTAATTTATATATATAGAATTGCATTTAATTAGTTTATCTTAATTTAGGATATTATTGTTTGTATTGCTATAATTGTTATTGTTGAATTTATGTTAAAAATGTTAGTTTATAAATATAATTGTTATTGTTGGTTTATTTTAAAAATGTTAATTTATATATATATAATTGCATTTAATTAGTTTATCTTAATTTAGGATATTATTGTTTGTATTGCTATAATTGTTATTGTTGAATTTATGTTAAAAATGTTAGTTTATATCCGTAAATTTGAATGGAAGACTTTAATCTAATGTTTGTCACTCTAAGTACCAATTTAACAATGAATGTTCATAGTTGTAATTATATATTATGTTATTGAATAAAATGTTGTGTTGATGATGATGAGTTGGGTTGAGATCCAGGATGATTGGATCGGGATGTGAAATAAAATTAGAAGTGTAATATGATTTTGTCGACAACTTGGGACCCCCAAGATCAGGGAGACTCGTCGAATTTTTTTTAAATAATCAAAGTTAATTATGTAATTATTCGTATACATTTGTGTAGATGCGTAGAATGAAATCGACAGCACGTCGTCAGAAGACGGTTGCAGCTAGTTCTTCTAGCAGCGAGGAGGACGTATCCTTAGGTGCTGATCACGGCGAGGAATCTACGCCAACTTGTGATGCTGCCTCTTCTAGCGGTTTCACAGCGCAGGTCAATTCACCAGCAAGTACCAGGCACAATGAAAGGATGACCTCTCAATGTAAGTTTGTTTAGGTTTTGGTTTTTTTTTTATATACTTATAACATAATTTATGAACAACTAATTAATATTAATTACTATTATTTAATTTCAGCTTCAAAAAAATTGAGGCCGCAAGGACTATAACATTGGCGTTTAAATCGTCGATGGAGATTCCATTGTTTCAATGGGAGCCGGTTTCCAAACATCCCCGAGTGGAAACCTAATATCGATGCATGGTTTAAGCGATTTCCGGTTGGTGTTAATTTTTAATTTACAGCTTATTTTTAATAAATGATTTTTATAATTTTATATCTTGTACTATTTTTATTTTATATGAATTATTTATATACACGTAACAAATTTGAGTGGGATAGGGCGGACAACAATGTTGTGAGGAGGGTATGGGAGAATCACGCGGCAACTAGGTAATATCGAAAATAATATTTATTTTTGTTTTATAATTTTATGTTTTAAATTCTAATTTGTTACTATGGAAGTAGGTTGCGTGATTTTTGGTATGACACCCAAAAAAAATCAAAAAGACATGCGAGGGATAACGGTCTGGAAGGATGGAATGAGGTGATGGTTTGGCGAGAATTCAAACCGCCATTCATCTCGGGGGAAATATGGACGGCATATATTGAGCACGTGACCTCAGAGCAGTTCTCACGGCGCTCACATTCTGGCGCCGACAACCGAAACCGGCAAATTCATGGTTCGGTGACCACGCACACTGGCGGATCCGTCCCATTCAGCGCACATGCAAAGCGGATGGTAAGAGTAATTTTATTGAAATATATCGTTAATTAATTTGTCGTTCCTTATAATATATTTAACTTTCAACCTATTTTTTATATTACAGGCTGCGTCTCTTGGACGTGAACCGAGTCCAATGGAGCTGTTTCTAGAGACGCATGTGCGGAGTCAAGACCGCCAAAAAGGGGTGCAGCAGTTCGTGGACAACCGTGCTCAGCACTTCGTGGTATGTTTGTTCATTCATTTTATTTTGTAAGTTATTATTTTCTTGAATTGCATCTTGAATGAATTGCATTTGATGATTTTTTTACCGATGAAATTTTCAGGAGACCTATAATAGCCGGTTGAGGGAGAGATATGGGGACAATCCGTCGACTCATCCAGATTTCGATCCAGATTTGTGGATGGAGGCGGGATTGTCTGGTGGACCCGATAAAAACAGGGTCTACGGGCTCTCCAATACTACGGCTGACAACTTGCGTTCGACTCGTAGTGTCTCAACTGTTGGAAGCTCTCCATCAGTATCGAACACCCAGTCTGAGGAGTTCATTGCGTTGAAACAACAATATCAACAACTCTCGACGAATTATGATGAGCTCCGTCAAATAGTCATGGAGATGAGATCAAAGATGGGTGACGAAACTTATGCAAAGATCTTTTTTGGCCGTATGGTCCCGGAACAACCAGCCTCCTCCTCCTCCTCCTCCGCCTCCTCCTCCACTCCGCTATTCTAGTTTAATTTTGTTTTTTAAACACATTAAATTTGTAATGAATATTATTACTTTTACATTTTTAATGTTTAATGCATTTTTATTTGTTTATCAAGGTTTTTTTACAATTAATCAATTATTTTTTTTCAATATTTTAAATAAGTACCGACGGATAGTATCCGTCGGCATTTAACAGAGAGTTGCAAAAAAATTACGTGATTTTGCCACATTCACCGACGGATTGCCGACGGATACTAACCGTCGGTGATTTACTACCGACGGATAGTATCCGTCGGTAATTCACAGAGAGTTGCAACAAAAATTACAAGTCATGCCATCATTACCGACGGGTTTTCCGTCGGTAATTACCCTTGACATTACCGACGGCTATAGTCCGTCGGTAATGTTCCCGCGGGAAACTTTTTTTTGGCGCGCGCGTATCCGTCGGTGTTTCCGTCGGTGGGTGTTTTTTTTATTTGCGACAGAATTAGCGACGGAAATGGGATTTACCGACGACTGTTATACCGACGGACGTGATCCGTCGGTGACTCCGTCGGTATTATTGTTACCGATGGAGTGCATTAATGTCACCGACAGAATTAGTCCGTCGGCAAAACTGTATAATGTTGTAGTGACAGCAATAACTCAAAGCTCTACCATTTCACCATCGCTTTTGATTGCTATCTTCAGTTGTTATACCTACAAATCCAAGAACAATAGACAACTTAAACGTTAATCTTATTATTTTCTTTGGACTTTCTTTTTTGTTTTTGTTTTTTTTTTTTGCAAAATAGCACCTAGAACAAAAAATAACACAATTCAAAATTTATTTAAACAAATAATATAATTTAACCAGTCACAGATTGCGACTCTCTTAAGATAAATTGGCATGGATAAATTTAAAAACTATTTTTAAGTTTTGAATATTTAAGTTAATTAATAGTAATAGAGTACTGTTATTATTGCCAATTTTTTTTAAGATTCAACATCTGTGACTCGCTAACTGTATAATTTCTTATATAATTTTTGAAAAGTTTTTTTTTTTTTTTTTTGGGAAACAAAGTACTAAAGATTCCTCTAAAACTATATCAGCTACAGTTAATGCTTTTATAAATATCAATTATTATATATATATATATATATATATATATATATATATATATATAATTTGAGAATCATATATCAATTGAACAACAGCATCTCATCAATTCTAATTATCTTTTGTTTCTATCTATTATGCATATCGTGAGCTCATCATGACTTACTCTTAGAAACAACTCTCTTGCAGGTTTTGAGATCATATCATCACATTTAGGGAAACTTGAGAACCTGGACCTGAGCTATAATATATTCAACGACAGCACCAACTTTTAAAACATCAGTCACCAACTTTTCATTATAGAATTGCTCAGCAAATATTGGCCTTATGCCTTCAAGTGTTGAGTTCCATCCTCAACGAGTCACAAATGCACCTATTGCTTCATGATCAAGAATCAAAACTTGGAGTGTCCATCCTCTGATAATAGCCCTTTGCCTTCCATTCTTTCCTCAAATCCTTTGGGTAAACAAACTTCCTTGTCTTCCTGACTCTTTTTGTTTCTTCTAACTACCCGGATAAATTGATGCCCAGAAGCTTCGAGACCTGCTGCAATCTACTTATGCTGAGAGGAAGTGAAGTTTGCCATGCTTCCAAAGCAACTATAAACAATTTTCAGGGTTGGGGGAAGAAGAGGCGGTTAAAAACAAAAATAATATGACAATTTTCGGAGTGGGGGAAAGAAAAGGAGGAGGCAAAAAACAAAAATATTCTGTAATTTTCCTGCCTAACATTCATCAATTAATCAACTTTTTGATTAAAGCATGCCATACACATAGCAATATGCCTCAATAAAATGTAAAAGAGTTTGATAAAAATGCGACAAACAAAACATAAGGTAATATGTTTGGAAATTCAATGCATGGCATCATTATTTTATACGAAAAAAGGATGGAATACTCTCTCGGAAGAAAAGCAAGAAAGTGACGTCTTATCTCCTAAACAGGAAAATCTTTAAAATCTACCATCTCAATCATAAAATATAAAATAGCCATGCATCACAGTCCTTGTTCATTAACAAGTTAAGGATGGAACACTTCACACGCATTACAGAATTAGCATTGTGGAGGTGATCATGACATTTTGCCAGCAAGGCGATATACATAGCAATATGCAGCAATAAAATGTAAAAGAGTTTGATAACAATGAGAGAAGAAAAACAAAAGGTCAGATGTTTAGAAATTCAATGCTCGGATGCATTATTACCTGCTGGATCCATGGGGGCAGTGGGCATGGCATTTTGAGACCTGATCTCCATCGAAAGCATCTCCAGAGATATTTTATGCAGATAATCAGACTGAAAACAAATATTAATAATAAAACATTAGATCTTAGAGCAATCCATGTTACAAGAAGAGGAAAATGGATATATGCTCTATCATTTCATCTTCTGTGAGGATAGACTTCTGTTTCCTCTCTTTTTGTTTACTTATTTATGTATTGATTCGCTATTTGCTTTTTGCACACTTCCCATGTACTTGAACTTTGTCACTCTAAATAAAACACTTGTCAAGAGAATTAACAAAAAGATGTGAACTCTACACGCACATTTGTACAAGCATAAATGTGTGTGTATATTCATGTCTAGATAATATCTTAATTATTGAACCTCGCATTAAGCAAATACCTGATTGGTAGCGGTAGTATAAATTTTTTCCTCTCAAAATGTATGGTAAATTTCTTGAGTTCTTGTAATCTCTCCTGACCAGAAAACAGAAGAAGCCTCTTTAATGTCTCCATTCTGCATATGCAAATCATCACGTTTCATTTTTAATGACCAGGCAAATATAGAGAAGTAGCAGCAGCGATCGAGCAAGAACCCTGAACTCATAAACCACACCAATATCAGAAATGTGTGGAATCATTAGCAAAACGTAAAAACAAATAATGATATAAGCAAGAGTTGGTCAAGTAATATAAGACATCAAAATACATAGACATCCTTGTGAAGCCAGCTGCATTGTTGGCAAAGTCAACAATGTTAGGCACCAAATTGGTGCTGCAAATTCAACAAAGTTGGGCACCAATTCGGTGCCACTTGCAGCACCAATTGGTGCCCCTTTGTCCTTTGCTTGGATGCTTGCCTATAAATAGGCAGTGCATCCAAGCTTATTTTGCACACCACAAGAGAGAAAATTGAGAGCAAGTAGAGAGAGTGAAGAGAGAGTAATCCCATAAAGTTGTGAGGTATTTGTGAGAAAGTAAGTGAGGTGTTTTCTCCTAGTAATAGAGAGATTTCAGTTGTTCTCCTATTGTTAGAGAGAGGTTGTAATTCCCACATTACTTAGTAAAATCCTTCTATACTTGTCCGTGGACGTAGCCAAATTGGGTGAACCACGTAAATTCTTGTGTGTCTAATTTCTCATTTTATCCTATCCTTTGCCTTTTATCTTGTCGGGTTTGCATGCCAGTATCCTAACAATCCTTTCCCTACATTATTCTAGAGGTACAAAGTATAGAAGTTTACTTAGCCACCCTTCTATCTAAAAATTCTAGCTACTAGCTTCATGGTTAATTTTCTTGAACTGGAAGACCCTTTCATTTATGGCTATGTTCCAAGATAATTAGTGACTTAGTTGCAAAGCAGGGGAGTCTGTGAAAACTGTTCAGATTTGCCATTATTGGGCAACCTACCCTAAGGAGTAGGGTTACCATTTGTCAATGGTAGTTGCACCCACCATTGACAAATGTATCAACCCATGTGCAGCTGCTGTTGTTGAAGAAGAGAAGCTACCATACTTGCCTATTTATAGACATACGTGAGAGAGCAAAATGCAAGAGAGGGGTGAGAATGTGAAGAGTGTAGAGTGAAAGTGAAGAGCTGCAATGGCAGCCTTCTTTCGCCATTGCAAAGACCGCAAATGCAGCAAAGAGAGTTGGGAGTTGAGTTTGAGTGAAGTGATCCTCCTCCTCCATGTATTGTATTGTAATCCTTTCTCTATCTCTAAATAATATGGACTCTCTCCCGTGGATGCAGGCGGTTTTGCCGAACCACGTTAAATATTGTGTCAGTGTGCTTACCCTCCATATGAGCAAAATCAGTACACCACCGGTCCGCGCTTGGGGAGCCTAATCCCCAACAATTAGTATCAGAGCACATGGTTTAAAGGGGTGTTTGATTTTGCTCAAAAATGAAATTTGTCAAAATTATGTTTTGACCATACCAGGGTGTAGAGGAGGAAGAGACGAAGCCACTGTTGAAAACCGAGTCGAAAGCGGCCGTCGAAAATGTTCGCACGCGCCGTCACGCGCCGACACGGCTACTACCCACGTGTACGACGCGCCGCGCCACGCTGCCACACGCGTCTTCTTCGCCCGGATGGGCTGACCCGACCCGAATACTAGTTGATCCGACCCACATGCCAAACCCGGATAAGGATGACGTCATTATGATGTAATCATGACGCCAAGTATACCACAATCAGGACCGGTCGGCCAGATATGTCATCGTTGGGGCCAGGAAGCCATGTCATTGTATGCGGTCATCGCACGCGTCATCATAGTGGGTCCCACCGGCCACTTCACCGGCGAGCCGCACACCGCCGAAGTCGAAGTTGAGCCGAGCCAAGTGAGCCGAGCCGAGCCGCGTGAGCCAAGGGAGAAGATTCGTGCGGCGGAGTCTATGTGCAACCGGACTCCGAGATTGAATCCGGGGCGTTCATCGAGTGCCGTAATTGTTTTGATCAAATCTTAGCCGCCCGAAATGGGATTTGGACGATTTCAGACTTGTTTCCAGCTAATTTGATCGTTCTGGATGCAATGGTATGGTCCGATCATTGAGATTTGGGACCAAAAGTGGTGGTGGTGAATTAACAAAAGAGATTGCCCGATTATGAGGCATCCAAGGTCATCATGGTGGTCGATGGAGATGAAGAAGAATATGTCACACATGTTTGCCCAATTGCATGTTCTGAACTGCTAAGTGGAGAAATTTTTTGTTGCCTTGAAAGAAGGCAAAATTGGGACATTCTGGACACCCGATCATGTAGTCAATTAGAGGTGTAGAGTGAAAATTGACGAAGACCAATCTTGACGAATTTAAGCCTTTGGTAGTCTCAGGTGATGTTGAGAAATCATGTATTAAACCAGTATATTCCAGATCACTTGTAAAGGAAAGCCGCAACAAAGCTAGCAAATGGTTGTATATACGGAAAGACAAGATGCGATGGATAGATATGGCCTAAGAAGTTCTGTCTAGGAGATTGGGTTTTAAGCAGGACCAGTGTGACCCCTCCAATCTTTCCTGGGAACTTGCTTAGTGGAAGGATTATCCATACGGTACTATTTTCGTATATATAGCAGTTTGTAATGAAACGGTTGAAGACTAGCAAGATGACGGCACAAGGGAACAATTGGGTTTCGTATGACCAAGGATCCGAGGAGTGGTGATTTCTCCAAAGAAGTTAGATTCGGTGACTGTGATTTCTCAAGGGGAGAATTGATGAAGACCCTAATAATAGAAGAGAAATACAGCAAGGGGATAAAGATTGACACCCTTTTTTAACTTGAACAGGTGTTATGACAGGATGAGCTGCTGTCAAACATAAGCAAGGAATAGGGAGAAATCTGGAGAACAGAAATTGCACGAGGGCATACCGGAGATTATGCGAGGAGTACCCATAGGATCCAATGAGGTCATCAGAATGAGACAGCAGGTGCAAGGAGAAGAAAAGTTCCCAGATGAAGCTCAGAGCAGAGACTGTGTAGAGGTTGTACAACAGGAAGTCTCTTATGCTCTTGATGAAGACAACAAGTGAAAGACCTTTCCAATGCATGCAAGGATGGAAAGAGAGCTGTTGTAGAAGCACCTAATTGAAGGGGTGCAAACGCCTGTGATACAAGGCGATCGCCTATGATGAAAGGCGAAGACACCAAAGAGAGTTGGTGTAGGTGGAGCCCTCAGCGAAAAGGCGTAGAAGCTCCAAAAATAGAAATCGAGGTGGAGGATTGCGAGGAGTATACCGCAAGTTTCTCTTTCTATGTAATCAGTGGCAATGATCTCCCATAGTGCACATGGCGGTAGAGAATTTTGGAGCCACTTTGAAGCATCTCAGCTGAAGGAGGATGCGACCGCCTATGAAAGGCGAAGACACCTTAGAGAAGGTGTGAAGGCCATAATAGGAGCCCCGGATCAGACCGCCCCATGACAACGGGCGAAGACACCTTAGAGAAGGTGTGTGGGCCGTGATAGGAGCCCCATATCAGACCACCCCATAACAACGGGCGAAGACACCTTAGAGAGAAGGTGTGCGGGCCGCGATAGGAGCCCTATTTCAGACCGCCGCAAGACGACGAGCGGAGACACTTGAGGAGAAGGTGTGTGGGCCACGATATGAGCCCAAGTTCAGAATACTCCAAAGCCAATGTGATGGCTAGATATAAGTGGACATGTGTATAGCCAATGAAGTGGCTATGGTGAGTATGGAGACAAATGCAGGATTGACTTTCATGGATATTGCCCCATGCTAAAGATCAATGAGCTAGAAGACATTTGCCATGGACAATAAGTGGATGACTTATGAAGCATTAAGATGCGGCTGCTATGAAGGAGCAGAGGGCATGCGCAGGTTCCGGGAATAAGTTGACTCTTGTCAAGGTGGTGAGCTCGGTGAAGGCATTGTAATACTCAGTATCAAGACATATATGGATCAACCTTTAATGGGCTATCCTCATAGGTAAAGGTGGAGAGCTACCTGGACTCTTGAGACTAAGAGCGAGAGACTCACGGAGAAGTAAGGCGTGGTTCCTAGGGTGGAACAAAGGGCAGGCGCAACTCCTGGATGAGTAGACTCTTGGAAGAGTGGTGAGCTCGTGATTATATTGAGATACTCAGATAATGACTATTGCACTTGGAAAAAGAAATTTCCGTTTGAGGGGGGTGTTGTAAGCCTTGGTGTAAGGCTTGATGAATCATTCCGGACCGAGCATGGTTGATACGCTCGAAAGGGAATGCAGTGTGTCCCAGAGACAAGCGTTAACACTCTTGGATGTGAAGTGGCGAGGCCATCCCGGTTGTAGTGATCCTTTTGTGTGAGAAAAGGTGTGCTTTGGTAACTCTGGTGATTGAAAGGTTTGGCGAGTACCTGTAAACTTGGCCACAGATGCTCTCGGAATGGTAAGCTTGGAAGAGCTGCAAGATACAAGTTTGTGCAGAAGAAGCAAGAGGACAATTGCCCATATAAATGTCAAATGGGGTGATTGTTGGGATTTGCCATTATTGGGCAACCTACCCTAAGGAGTAGGGTTACCATTTGTCAATGGTAGTTGCACCCACCATTGACAAATGTATCAACCCATGTGCAGCTGCTGTTGTTGAAGAAGAGAAGCCACCATACTTGCCTATTTATAGGCATACGTGAGAGAGCAAAATGCAAAAGAAGGGTGAGAATGTGAAGAGTGTAGAGTGAAAGTGAAGAGCTGCAAGTGCACAAAAAGAGAGCTGGGAGTTGAGTTTGAGTGAAGTGATCCTCCTCCTCCATGTATTGTATTGTAATCCTTTCTCTATCTCTAAATAATATGGACTCTCTCCTGTGGATATAGGCGGTTTTGCCGAACCACGTTCAATATTGTGTCAGTGTGCTTACCCTCCATATAAGCAAAATCAATACACCACCGGTCCGCGCTTGGGGAGCCGGAATCCCCAACAAAAACATTACAATAGCATTTACTCTGAGTAAGAACACTTCTATGCATGTGCTGTAATTGACAAGGAAAAGAAGAGAAATCCTTTCAATATATGAAAATGCAACTAGTTAACCTTATCTCACACTGCAATATATACTCTACAGTATTCAATGACCACTGCAAGTGCCAGCAGTAGCTGTCTATATGATTTTGGATGTAGAGAGGTCAACAAAGCATTCAAGTGCCAGCAGTAGCTGTCATTGTGGCTAATTGATTTTTGTCTGCTGCTTTTCTACTTTAAGATCACTATCATTTCAACCTTGTAGAAGTTAAAACAAATGGAAGGCCCAAATCCAACACCATTCATTTAAGTTCAGTTGCAACTCGACGTATGCTCACAGCAATAGATTAACCTTGAAATTCAAAGCGGAACAAGCTTCATGCAGCCATCCAAGAGGTCATCATCGAAAGAAGAGATTACACAAGAAATTCCAACAAAAATCACTTCCCAGCACTTTATGTTCCCTCAAGTTTGCTTCTTGTGAGAAACACATGAAAAGATGAAAAACAAAAAACCAAAAAATGAGGCATGTGATATATTTATTTCGGGCATTCTAAGCAAATATTTGGGCCTGAATCTTCATGGTGCTTCTAAACCAAAGAAGCATTCCCTTCTAAACAAATACTTACTGTCAAAACCCCCTCTCCTTCCCCTCTTGTTCTTGTTATTTATGTATATATTTATTTCTCTGAAAGAGAAAAATGCCACATCCCCAAAAAGAATAAAGAAATAAGAAGAAGACAAAACAAAGTCATAAAACGAGGCCTTTCAATCCCCAAAGAATATCAGCAGACTAAATACCACAGCACAAATAGAAGATGAAGAGGCCAGAAACACTAAACCATCCCAAAGAGATTGTCTAGGATGTTTTAATCTATGAAAATAGAAGAAGAAAACAACGAGCATTAACAATGTATATTTCATGTTATCATCAACTCTAAAGAGTAGGCTGATAAGAATCAACTTAACAAGTTTACGGGTACATCTTTCGAATAGACAACACAACAACCCTGACCATACTAAATGCTCCACCCACAGTAGAATCGACTGATTGCGCCTTTCTTCGAGTTGCGTTCACGAGCAGGGATTTCATCGATCCGATTGAGGGGCAGCAGCGGTTTCTGAGAGCGGAGGAGGGAGGGGGGGGAGAGAGAGAGCGCTCAGGTGGGAAGAGATGAGGAATGTTGGACCAAAGTGAACAGAGCTTTGTGTAACTTATTCTTTTCCAGATTCGCTAACAAACTAAAATAATTGTATTCTTGTGCTGTTTTACTGTTCATAACCAACAAACTAACTAAAATTAAAAGAATTATTTATATATAAAAAAAAAACTAAGAGTGCTCATTAAAACACGGTGCACTGTGTGAATCATGTGGCTTCACAGTCTTTACAGCGCTAGACGCATGTTCAGACTGAGATGATGTGGCTGGTGCTAGGCGCGCGATGAGACGTCAGCCGACGGGTAATCACCTGCATCGGCTGGGATGGCTTCATTGAAGCTGTCCATGTATGTTTTACATTATGCGGAAACTTCATCATCATAGTAAAAAGAAATAATAATTTTATGAACTATTTAAGGTGCCTAACAATGTCATATTGTTCATTTGTTTTTAAACTCTACCTTCCAATTTTGTTTTCATTCAATTAAATTTTTTTTGGCTTTTCATCATTTTATTCTTTAATATTTAATTAATTTTAAATTAATTTTATTTTAGTTTGCTTTCTATGATATTATTGTAATCTCAAACAAATATTCTGATATTTAGTTGGTACTTAATTTTACAAATATCTACTTTTATTATCATATTATTAATTAAAAAACAAAAAAAAATGAAATCAAAACGAGTTTATTATTCAGGTAATGGGTTTGGAGAGTTAAGCCACGAAACCATGATCAATTTCATATATCATATTTATTAACTTTGAACCCATTAAATTGACTAAATCATAATAGAATAATTTTTATGTTAATTAATTTTAAACTTGATACTGGGAAAGAATCAAATAAAAAGGATTTAAGATTAATTTACGAGATTAAGTTTAAGATGGCAAATAGTTACTTAAGCATATATGATTTTTTCATGTTGTGCCTTTCAAAATATTTACAAGTAAACAATAAAAAATTGAGTAAAACAAACAAATTAATCCCTCAAGTTTTTTTAAATAATTAATTGATTCTTTAAATTAAAAATATTAATGTACATCTGCAGCTATTCTTGCATTATAGGTTTCAAATATTGTACATATTCGTGGATGAATTTGTTTCTCTCTTGGTTATCTCTCCTGCATTTTTTGCTCTTGGTTCGTCTGGATTCTTCTACAGTCTCGCGCTGGTCTGGAACAAGGTGATCCTCTGTGTCAATTAATCTACATTTCTTTCCCTTCTCTCTTTTCCTTAATGGGTGTTGCAGGCTTCTTTCTCTGAATTTTAAATGCTTTTTTTTTTTTTTTGTGATTTTGTGTCCTTTGGTATCATCTTCTTAATTTTACTATTCGTCAATGGATATTAATTCGACCTCTTGTTCATTTTTATTGTTGTTGTTTGGCTCACTTTTATATTCTTTTTATAGATTTTTCGCCTGCATCCAATTTGCAAAAATAGATACATACATGACTTTTATTAATTAATAAGATTAGATAATATTTGTATAATAAGAATACATGATGCATGTATTGAGTTCAATGTTTTTGAAAAATAAATTTTTTTATTGATTAATGTAGAAGTGTATAAATTTATTTACTAAATAATATATTGATTAATTAATAAATTTCATGTTCTCAATGATATTAATTTATAGATGTTTAATTAACTGTATATTGTATTAATTTTTTAAAAAATATATAAATTTTACATGATAAAATTAAAAACACTTAACTCCATATAAGGAAAATATTTATTTTTTTAAACGACAATACAAAATATATGATAATAATAATATGTAAATTCAAATCTATCTCTAACTAGGCATATGTCATTGCGGCAACAATTGCTTACTAGCTAGGGACATCATTAGCTTAATTAGCTTCCATTGGTTTAGCCATGCGTTGCCTCTTTCATTTCTCAACTGATTGTTTTTAACATTCCATGTTAATTTTATTTCTAGATGAAGCTCTCAAATGTACTCTTGGAATCAACAACTTAGGTTACAATTACATGAACATCGCCCTTGTTTTCTCACACATACATATTAAAGAACTTTGGCATGCTTAACTTTCTTACTATATATGGCTTTGTCTAGAATATGATGATTGATCTTTCGTTTAAGAGTTACTTTTCATGCCATTGTTCATTCTTCTCCCTTTCATTTAAGAGTTACTATGGCTTTGTCTAAAATATGATGACAGCTTTTATTGTCTTTTTTCTTTTCGTTTGTAATTCACAACAATAGATTGGGTCTGATTATCTTGGTCTGGAATTGACATGAAAAACAAAAAAGAAACTTACATTCTGTACTTTAGATGGCTTGAGCATTGTTCGCTAGAACAACAGATTAGGCCTGATTATCTTAGTCTGAAATTGGCAGGAAAAAAAAACAGAAACTTGCATTGTCTGCTTTAGATGGCTTGAACATTGCTTGCTAGATGTTCATTAATTTCTCTTTTTGCAATGAACTCTTGCATATTTGACAGATCATGCTACTTTTTTCACGCTATTATTGTTCTCTTTTGAACTGCCAAGATGATTAGTTGGATAATAGCCACTGTGATTAGAGAAACTGAAATAATTTATAATCTGCAAGTCTGTAAATTCATTACGGCAGTCATGTTTTTATCCAAACATTTGCCAAGAGTCAAGACCAAAGTTAAATCAATAACCAAAAGATGAAAAAAACCCCTAAAATAAAAGTGTCAAAATTCATAAAACTCATTGGCTAATAAATTAATGTGAAATGATAAGATTACAAAAATCAATTAAAGAAAAAATTGAATTAATCTAGATTAACTTGACTTATCCACGACCTGGAATATGAAATAGGAATAACTTTACAAAAAAAAAAACCAAAACAAATAACAAAGTTTAAAGCCCAATAACTCAAGGTTGATGATAAAAAAAATTAATTTTCAAAAAACACTTAAAAACATACCAAACTTAAATCAAGTTGATATTCAAATTTGATAGACTGAGTTATAAGACCATAATTACCTTGTAGATGACAAACAACAAAAAGATAATGAAACAAAATTCTTAATTATAAAAAAAATAAAATTCCAAACAATGAGGACAAAAGGTAAATATATTATGCTAATCCATAGGCATTTTACCTCATGGACTGTAATGAATCAGTGGTTTTTTTTAGGGGTTTTTTTTTAATTTTTTTTTAATTCCACTTTGTTTTATTTCATGTTTAGATTTTTAACATGCATTCTCAAACCAAATCTCTCCTCTCTTGTGCATATATATGTTTTTTTAAAAATATTTTCTGACAATGCCAAAACGTTTATTTTTTCCTTTAAAAAAATTAAGATAGCCCATGTAGTGCAGGTTACTTGTCTAGTTGGATATTATAGTGATGTTTCACTTTTATATGAATAGTGAAACACTTTATTTTTTTTTTAAATTAGTTTTTTTTCCTTTTCGATTTGGTTTTGTTTTTTTGTTTTTACAAATTAGTCCTTATTTTTTTGTTTAATTCTTTTTTGGCCTAATTATATGAGATAAAGTTTTCAATTTAATTAGAAATAAACTACTATACTAAAAAAGTTATGTTTCTTTACTTCCTTCACTCTTTATATTTTTTTTTGTTTTTTTAAATTGGTTTTTATATCTTTTCGCTTCTTGATTTGGTGTTTTTTCATTTTTTTACAAATCAGTCTTTAGAAATTTTCTTCCCCTTTTGATTTAACTCTTTTTAGGTCTAATTGTATGAGATAAAGATTTTAATTTAATTAAAAATTATTTATTATACTAAAAAAGTAAGGTTTACCCTCCTACTTCACTATTCATATCCTCCCTTTTTTTTAAAAAAAATAAAATTTTATCTTCTAATTTTTTTTCTTTTGATTGAATGATTTTTGCCCTTTTTTTTCCTTCCAATTTCACTTTAATATTTTGTTGATTTTAAATTGATTATCATAATTTGTTTTAAATTTTTTATATATGTAGTTATCATAGTTTCAAACAAATATCACTAAATTTGTTAAGATCTCAATTTTGTAAGTGTCTATTTTAGTTATCATATTATTATATAAAAAAATAATTTTTAAGCCTAGTGGAGTTTATGATCTAGGTTGCGTACTTAATGAGTTAAACCGCAAAACTTGAGTTGATCTAGTATATCGTCATCTTAATATTAAAAAAAAATTATCATCTTGATTATTTTTTTTAAAATCCAAACCATGTTTTTATTGGTCATTTGGGTTGCCTTAATTTGCATATGTCAAGTCAACTACGTCATATATAGACAACTCCCTTGTGAATTAATTTTAAACCTATGCTAGGCAAGAAATCAAATCAAGAGGTCAGGATGAAATTTAATAGCAATGTCATATTATTCCTTTGTTTTTTACCCTACCTTCTTCTTCTTCTTTTTTTTTTTCTATACTTCAATTGAATCTTTTTAGGCTTTTCACTAGTTTTATCCTTTAACATTTATTTGATTTTTTAATTTACTTTCTATAATGTTATTGCAGTTTCAAATAAATATACTGACATTTAATTAGTGTTTAATTTTACGAGCAACTGTTTTTATTATCATATTATTATGTAAAAAATAATTAAAAAATATAAACTAAATGGAATCCATTATTCATGTTGTGGTTTTGAAAAATTAAGCTATGAAATTTAGATTTATCTAATATAGTCATATTAATATTAAAAAAAAATTAAAACCAAATTACGTTTTTTTACTAGTCATATAAATTGACTTTGAACCCCTAACATTGACTATATTATGTTAGAACAACTTTTACAATGGTTAATTTTAAACTTGATAGAAATAAGAAGTCAAGATAAGAGGAATTTAAGATTAATCCACTACTTTTTTTATGCTGCGCAAAACATAAACTAGTTCCTTCCAAAATATTTACAAGTAAACACTCACGAATATCGTGACATGTGTCTGTTTTTTGTGAAACAAACAAATTAATCCCTCAAGTTTTTTAAATAATTAATTGAGTTTTTAATCACATTTTACCGTCATGTTAGTGGAACAAACTTAGGAAATATCGCTGACCAGATTATTGCATGAAGTAAAAGTACATGGAAAAGATTTAAAAGATCTAGTTATCACCAACAAAACAAAACACTATTTCACTGCTCAGTGTCTCACTCTAGTAATGGCACTTTATAATTCTAGGGAAGATTAGTTTTCGCTTTGGGAATGGCCATCTGCAGATATTCCTGCATTATATGTTTTGATTAAAGCATGGTATATACATAGCAATCTAAAACAAACGGTAAGGATGTTAGAAATTCAATGCTTGGCTGCATTACCATTGCCAGTGGGTATGGTATTTTGAGACCTGGTCTCCATTGTAAGCATCTTCAGAGATATTTTACGCAGATAATCAGACTGCAATTAGATATTAATAACAAAACATTAGATCTCTGAGCAGTCCATGTTACAAGAAAAGGGGGGAGAGGGATATATGCTCTTTCTAATATGCTAGGCTTTATGTATTTGCATTGTCTGTGAGGATATATTGTAAACTATGAAGAGAGAATAGAATTTGCAGGAATGAATTGTATTATTGATCATATCATATATTTATAAAGTGCATCATTCCCATAGATTAGGAATCAATTACTACCTTACAATTTATCATCCTATAGACTTAGTTTTACACTAGGAAAGCCAATGTATTCAGATTATCCAGTCCTAATACACATAGCTTACGAGATTCCTAACATATACTTCGGTGTCCTCTCTTTTTATTTAATTATTTATGTCTGCATTTTGCACACTTCCCTTCTACTTGAAAAGGACCTTGGTCACTCTAAATAAAATACTTGTAAAGAGAACTAACGAAAAGATGTGAACTTCTGCACAATGACCAATAAGGAAGTGTGGACACACTACACACACGTGTACATGCATAAATCCACACTTATGCATGTGTATATTCATGTCTAGAGAATATCGAAATTATTGAACCTAGCATTAGTCGAATACCTGATTGGTGGCGGCAGCATAAATCTTTTCCTCAAGCCGTATGGCAATTTTCTTGAGTTCTTGTAATCCCTCTTGACCAGAAAACGGAAGATGCCTCTTTAATGTCTCCATTCTGCACATGCAAAACATTACATTTAATTTTTAATGACAAGGCAGGCATAGAGAAGTTAGCAGCAGTGAGAAAAAACCATGAACTCACACACCACACCAGTATCAGAAATGTATACAACAGAATCATTAGCAAAAAGTAAAAACAAACAATGATATAGCCGAGTGTCGGTCAAGTTATATATGGCATCAGAATACATACATTTATTTTTACTTCCTTTCCCCATATTATTCCAGAGGTACAGGGTATAGGAGTTTACTTGGCTACCCTTCTGTCTAAAATTCTAATTGCGAGCTTCATGGTTAATTCTTGGACTGGAAGAACCTTCCATTTATGACTATGCTCCAAGATATACAAGCGAATTAGTTGCAAACCAGGGGAGTCTCTGTGAAAACATTACAATGGCATTTACTCTGAGCAAGAGCGCTTCTATGCATGTGCTGTAATTGACAAAGAAAAGAAGAGAAATCCCTTTAATTTATGAAAATGCAATGAGTTAACCTTATCTCACGCTGGAATATATACTCTACAGTGCTCATTGGCCACTGCAAGTGCCAGCAGTAGCTGTCTATATGATTTTGAATGTAGAGAGGTCAACAAAACATTCAACTTTATGCTGAGAAACTAGCAAACCATACACCATTGTGGCTAATTGATTTTTTTCTGCTGCTTTTCTACTTTAAGATCACTATCATTTCAACCCAGTAGAAGTTAAAACAAACAGAAGTGTAAAACCTCTAGGCGAAAAATTATAAATTGACTAGTTTCATGTAAAACAAAAAAAAAAAAATTCATAACTCTTGATCGGGTTATCAGAAAATTCTAAACATTTGTGTGGAGCCTTCTAATATGATGCCTTATCTTGAGTTAAAATTTCAGAATTTTTAGAGAAATTCGGAAAAGTTGACGAAAAATCACAATTTGACTAGTCTTACGTTATTGGGCGTAATTTTAAATCCGGCCATCAGATTGAGCTGAAATTTTATGAGGAACCTTAAAATATATTGAATAAAATTTGGTTAAAATTTTAGGATGAACGGAGCTCGGTAGTACTAGCAAAGAATAAGGACCGTCAAATGGAAGCAAAAAGGCTCATTAAGGGTAATACGGTAATTTGCCATTAAAACTAAAACAAGGCAGCCCCTTTTCTATTATAAACTGCGATGGCAAGATAACAAAAGTGGAAAGAAAAAAACAATAAGAGAAGGACGTGAGAAATCAAGAGAAAAGCAAGAAAAAGTGAGAGAGAGCTTTGAAACTTGTAAGATTGAAAGACTTAGAACATTAAATTAAGGAAGAATCAAGTGAAGGAAGACATAAGAAAAGTGAGGAGGGCTGGCCACACTAGGAGGAGAAGAAAAGTTGGGAGAACTTAGCTTGGTAAGCATGAAAAATTTAGATTATTACTTGAATGAAGTGTTTTTGGGTTTATTTGAGTAAGTTATCAAACAATGACAATTAAATTTGATTTAATTTCTTATATTCTTGATTTTTGTTAAATTAGGGTTCTTATGAGAATTTGGGGGTTTTGAGAAAAGTAGTAAACATGATGGAATTGAGGTAGAATAGTATAGAAATAGTGAATGTAAGTAGCAATTGAGAAAGAAATTGAATAATTTTGAAGAAAAGAACTTGTAATTAAGGATGAGGAAATATAAGGATGAAGTTTTGATTGTTTTATGTTTGAGAAATGATGTTCTTTATCTTATGTGAAGTATTCAAAATATGAACAAGTGAAGAAACATCATGAGAATGTGAAAAAAAGGAATAAATAAATGGTGGAATAGTTCATGGGAGAATTCTTTAAGTGAATT
Source organism: Populus deltoides (assembly GCA_015852605.2). Lineage (NCBI taxonomy): Eukaryota > Viridiplantae > Streptophyta > Magnoliopsida > Malpighiales > Salicaceae > Populus > Populus deltoides. Next base: position 23,654,746 of record CM027572.2, read on the forward strand.
AAAAGAAGAAAATTGATTAAAACTATATGTTGAAAATGAAGTAATAAATGAATGAAAATTTTGGTGTAAACCCCAATTAAATAAAAATAATAATATTACGTGCTTCAAATTTAGGCACGTAGGAGAAATAATAATGTAGTGCAATTTGATTTATTCAGGAGTTGTTTCGGGAGCAGGGCATCAGGCAGGAGGAACTGGGCCATCACGAGCAGACGATAGGTGATTCATCTTTTTCTTTAAAATTCAAAGTTTCATTATTAGTTATGAGTTGTTTATGACATGTTGATATGGAAGAAGTACAAGAAGAAACTGTTGGTATTATAATGGGGATGTCGGGTGGTTAGTATAGAATTACCAGTTGGTATAGAATTACCGGTTGGTTAGCATGAATTACCGGTTCGTATAGAATAGTATGGAATTACCGGTTGGTTAGCATGAATTACCGGTTAGTATAAAATAGTATGGAATTACTGGTTCGTATAGAATCACCGGTTATATTGGCTATTGATAGAGAATAGCCGGATGTTGGGTAATTTGTATGGAATTACCGGTTATATATTGGCTATTGATAGAGAATAGCCGGATGTTGGGTAATTCGTATGGAATTACCGGATATATTGGCTATTGATAGAGAAAAGCCCGATGTTGGGTAATTCGTATGGAATTACTGGTTATATATTGGCTATTGACAGAGAATAGCCGGATGTTGGGTAATTCATATGGAATTACCGGATATATTGGCTATTGATAGAGAAAAGCCGGATGTTGGGTACTTCGTATGGAATTACCGGTTATATTGGCTATTGATAGAGAAAAGAAATTACCGGTTTGATTATTGGCCATTTAAGAGGGTTAGTCAAGTTTGAGGTAAAATTTGTGAATTACCAAATTAAAAAAATATATTAAACAATGAGTGTTGGTTACAGGGGTCTTATAAGTATAAGATTAATAAATTATAAATGAGTTATTAATGTTGATATATTTTGAAGACTTGTGCACATAATAGCTTTATCATTTTTAATGTGTTATCTTCCTTATTTCTTATTAATGTTATGTATACAGGTTGTTCACGAAGTGATGCGGAACGTTAAATATAGGCTGTGTTTTAATCTGTTTATTTTGTGAGATGTAATATATTTGCTTCATATGTAATTTGTATTATACATAGATTGTAATATATGTGTCATGAAGATGTTTGCTTTTGGTACTTATATATTTAAAAAGTATGAGTAAGGAATCAATATTATTAAACTACTTGAAAAGAATATTTATTAATTATAATCATGCATGTTTAAAAGATGGATGCATGTTAATGTGATAATTAGTTCAATATGAATTTTTTGAATTTATAATTGTTTGTAATTAATGTTTTATATGTTGATGATGTTAAGGTTGAGAAACTACAATGAAGTATAGTTATGTTGAATATTGTATGATGAGATGAGATGAGATATGATCCAGGATGGTTGGATCAAAATGAAAGTTTTGAGTATTGTGATTGAATGAAGTATAGTGGATAACTTGGTAACATCATAAAACAAAGAAAACTCTGCCGAAATTTTCAAAAAAAAAAAAAACAAATTTCCCACAATCTTCGACATATTATTCAATACTTGATATTAGTAAAGAAATGGTTGAGATTTCATGACATCATAATTTGAGGGTGTTACATTTTGGTATCAGAGCCGGTTAAGGTTCGGGAGACCATCATTAATGTAAAATAATATTGTTTCAGGATGGTTCGTACACGACAAGAAGCTAGGGTTGACTCGTCACCAGCAAGGGACAAGCGTCTTGTTGAGACAGGAGATAGAGGACTAGAGGGAGATCCTCTGGTAGATACGACATCTTTTGTGCCAGCTGTGTCAGTGCAATCTAGACGGGGAGAGTCATCAGAACTTCGAGATGAGCGGGGGGTATTTGATGAAGATGGGCAGGGGACTCAGCCCCCACCAACAGTAGCGCCTGCAGTAGCACCAGCAGCACCCCCTGTGGCAGCACCTCCACTATACCCAGATCCAGCTTATTTTGCGCAGTTGGTTCGTGCAATGATGATAGAGATGTCGGGACCATTGAGAACTACCCCCAGGGATACTGTGGTCAATTTAGTTCGCTGGGTAAAGAGTTTGAGGGAATTAGGTTGTGAAGCATTTATGGGAGAGGAGGATGCTGAGATAGCTGGCCGATGGTTACGAAAGATAGAGAGGTCTATGGATCAGATAGCAGTACCAGCAGAGCTTCGAGTTGATTGTGCTACTCAGTTGTTATCGGACAGAGCTCAAACATGGTGGGATATTGTTAAAGAGAGACGGGCTACTGAGACGCTTAGATGGAGGGATTTCAGGACAGAGTTTGAGAACCAGTATTATTCCCGACAGCATCGGAAGATCAAGGAACAGGAGTTCTTGGCTCTTACACAGGGAGATATGACAGTATTGGAATATGAGAGGCGGTTTCAGGACCTCTCTATATTTGCTTCTGTTTATTTACCTACTGAGCAGCATCGGATTGAGACTCTGAGATGGACTTCGACAGGAGCTAAGTATGGGATTGGCTGCTTTACAGTTTTCGACAGTGAGGGATTTTATAGTGGCCGCTCAGTCTTTAGAGGCCGTGGCAGCTGCAGGACGGCGGGAAGGTTATGGACAGGGTACTATGGGAGCAGAAAAATGTAAGGAGCTTGCATCGTTTGCACGGAAACCTCCTTTTCCAAAAAAGGGAAAAGGAGGACATTTTGGTCAGTTCAGAAAGAAGGGAGGAAATTTTGGATCAGGGGGTACATCGAGTAGACCTATGCAGAGCTCACACGGAGGGCGGTCACGCCCACAGACTAGTTTACCAGGAGGAGTCGCAGAGGGCTCCAGGATGACTACTTATCCCCTGTGTGTGAGATGTGAGCGTAGACATCCTGGAGATTGTTCGGCTACATCTGGCAGATGTTATATATGTAGACAGGAGCATAGATGGAGGGATTGTCCCTATCTAGATGCTGTATGTTATCATTGTGGAGAGCCTGGGCATCGTAGGAGGGAGTGTCCTCAGAGGACTATGGGGCAGGCGCAGAGACAAGGTTTTTCAGTACAGAGTCAGCAGCAGTCTGTGACCGTGGACAGGCCGGGTAGACCTGCCCAATCTGGGACAAGTGCCGTTCGAGGCCGACCTCGAGTACAAGTAGGGGGAGTTCAAGGGAGAGTTTTCCGTATGACTCAAGAAGATATGCGAGCTGCCACTGATGTTGTTGCAGGTACTTTACTATTAGAATCTCAGCATGTATATACATTGATTGATCCTGGTGCTACCCATTCTTTTATAGCTAGAAAATGGGAAGGTAAATTGAAAGTGCAACCTATGAGAGTGGAAAAAGGGGTAGTAATTGGTACACCTTTAGGGGAAACTGTACTTATTGAGTATGTTTACAAGGGTTGTCGGGTAAGAATAGGAGATGTTGAAATGCGGGTAGATTTATTACCACTAGACTTGCATGATTTTGAGATGATCTTGGGAATGGATTGGCTAGTAACTTACAGAGCCCAAATAGATTGTTTTACTAAAACAGTAACTCTCCAGGATGAGGGTGGTAGGAGGGTAGAGTTTAGAGTAGAGAGAAACATCATACCAAATAGTATAATTTCGGTTATGACGGCTAGGAACCTTTTAAGAAAAGGATGTACAACTTATCTTGCCTATGTAGTACATTTAGAAAAGAAAGAAATAGAGTTGGATAAAATACCTGTAGTAAGGGAATTTCCAGATGTATTTCCAAAGGAATTACCCGGGTTACCACCTGAGAGAGAAGTAGAAGTTTCGATTGAAACATTGGCTGGAACTACACCAGTAGCTCAGGCACCTTATCGAATGGCGCCTGCAGAATTGGTGGAATTAAAAATACATTTGCAAGAATTGCTGGATAAAGGGTTTATTCGTCCTAGTGTTTCACCTTAGGGGGCTCCTGTGTTGTTTGTTAAAATGAAAGATGGAACATTACGGCTCTGTATAGATTATAGACAACTCAATAAAATGACTATAAAAAATAAATACCCCCTTCCATGAATTGATGATTTGTTTGATCAGTTAAAAGAGGCGTGTGTATTTTCAAAAATAGATTTGAGGTCAGGGTATCATCAGGTGACGATAAAGGAGAAAGATATGCAGAAAACAGCTTTTAGAACTCGCTACGGGCATTATGAATTTGTGGTGATGCCTTTTGGATTAACTAATGCCCCAGCGATATTTATGGATTTGATGAATCGGGTTTTTCAATCTTATCTGGATAAGTTTGTAGTGGTGTTTATTGATGATATACTAATATATTCTTCGTCACAAATGGAACATGCATATCATTTAAGAGAAGTGTTAGAGACCTTGAGGAGGAATAAGTTGTATGCGAAGCTGAGTAAGTGTGAATTTTGGCTAAACGAAGTGGTATTATTGGGTCATGTGATATCGAAGAAGGGTATCAGTGTGGATTAAAAAAAATTAGTAGTATTGAAATGGGAAAGACCTACGAATGTGACTGAAATTCGTAGTTTTCTGGGCTTGGCTGGATATTATAGAAGATTTATAGAAGGATTTTCCACAATAGCCTCTCCAATGACTCGACTAACTCGAAAGAAAGTTAAGTTTGAATGGTCAAAAGATTGTGAAGCAAGTTTCCAAGAGTTAAAATCCAGGCTAACTTCAGCCCCAGTATTAGCTTTACCAAAAGGACAGGAGGGATTTGTTGTGTATAGCGATGCTTCCAGTAAGGGTTTGGGTTTTGTACTTATGCAGCACAGAAGGGTAATCGCTTCCAGTAAGGGTTTGGGTTGTATCACAAGTCCAGCTAATTTTAATTAACCTTTTGCCCTTCTCATTTTCTTTCATATAAATAAAAAATTTACTATTTTGCAGGACTTGCACATATTAGGAAACACATACTTACATTTTGTTGACTATTCTTTTCCGTGAGTCAGGCTGCAATTGAATTCTCCAATCACCCGTGTCAATGACAGGTTCTCCGCCTGGGGCAGTGGGCCTCCAATTATTGGCATCCATAGGGTTTTGGCCAACCAAAAGAATCACTTCTATCATGACAATAAATAAATAAGTAATATTGCACTTTAGAATAGACCCTAAAAAGAAAGTCAGGAACAGCAGAAGAGTAACAGCACATCAAAGTCATGAAAATTGGAATATCAGTTTATTCAGACTTGAATAGATTTAAAGAGAACTTCCATCTAATAGCATGTACTTTATTAAAGAATTCTACCAAATATGGATGCATAAAATCTGAACAGCTATAGCAAATATACACGACCATTCAAGGCAAGGTGCTAGGATCTTGGGTATTCGGGTATTATAAGCAAGATTTGGGCCTGAATCTTCATGGTGCTTCTAAAACCAAGGAAGCAAAAAACTAGCCAGCTAGTTCATAACTTGCCGCACCAACTGATGGTGAGTGTTGGTAAACCAAGCCATAGAGAAACTCATGGTGCTTCAATTTTAACTTGATGTTTTCTAGCAACACTTGTGATACATCATCGATGCAATGTTTACAATGACAAACTTGCATTTGTATTCATTGTGGTTTTAGGTTCACAGATTCTGATCAAATAGATATTTAATGTTCCAAAAACACTGTATACGCATTTAAATGCTTTATTTCAATAGATAGATTAAGTTATCTTTCTAGATATCAGTATATCACATCTTACCAATTTAGATTCGGCACAGGACCTTTTTCAGGTGCTTACCAACTTTTACTCGCAAGCAAATACATACAGTCAAACCCCCTCCCCCTCCCCTCCTGTTCTTGTTATTTATGCATGTATTAACTTTTCTGAAAGACTAAATGTTGTAGGGAGCAAATAGTGTAAATAGAACGAGGAGAATACCACATCCCCAAAAGAATAAAGAAAGAAGAAGAAAACAAAACAAAGTCATAAAACAAGGCTTTTCAATCCCCGATGAATATCAGCAGTCTAAATACCCCAGCAAATAGAACATGAAGAGGCCACAAACAATAACCCATCCCAAAGAGATTGTCTAGGATGTTTTAAGCTAGGAAAATGAAGAAGAAAACGACGAGCATTATTAACATGACCAAATTATAAAATTTAAAGTTCTTTTCTTTCTTTCTTTTTTCCATGTGTGAGCGAGCATGAAACCCAAGGAGATCGTATTGTTGTTAAAAACACAATAATTTTGAAGAATTCAGTAAATTCCAAAAAAGAAGAATCAACCAAACAGCTCATTTTTCGGCCATTCCGGCAGTAATATCCCTTCCACTCCAGCTGCTGCATAAACTAATTAACAAATTATCGATCGAGCCTAAAAGATTTGAATTGATTTCTATTCTCCATTTAAAAATAACACTAAACAATAAAATAAAATAAATTTGAGTTCAAGAATTCAGGGCTTGATTATTACAACAATAACTGTGAGAAAAATCGGATAATATCATGTAAATTAAGGGGGAAAATTGAAAAAGAAAATATTAGACTCGGCTGATTGTGCGTTTCTTTGAATTGCATTCACGAGCAGCGATTTCATCGGATCCGATTATATACTTTTTTAATTTACTTATTAAAATCGACTTGCGTTCACTAGCAGAGATTTCATCGGATCGATTATTTTTTTAATTTACTCATTAAAATAGAATTTCTGTCTCTGAATAATAATTACAATAGAATAAATGAAAACACCCATAGATTTTAAAAACAAAAACATGATAGAAATAGAAGCACCTGGCAGAAATCTGAAGCCTTCTTGGCGGCGGCGGTTTCCGAGAGGCGGAGGAGGGAGGGAGGGAGGGAGTGAGAGAGGGAGAGCTCGGGCGGGGAGAGGTGAGGAATGCTGGACCAAAGTGAAATGGATGACTTTATTCTTTTCCAGATTCCTTTTAAAAAAATTAACGAGTAAACACTCGCTCGCTCGCACGCACGCACATGATGATTAAAATTTGAGTTAAATTCTATTTAACTAGTGTCTGTATTTTTGTTAAACAAACAGATTAATCCCTCAAGTTCATTTAAATAATTAATTGATCCTTGAATCACATTTTACCGTTAAGTTAGCGGCACAAACTAAGGAAATATTGCTGACAGCTCAACATTTTACTAACGAAAAATTAATGAAGGGACTGAATTGTAAACATATTTAAAAGTATAGGGATTAGTTAGAACAACTAGTTATCACTGCCTCTGAGAACTAATATACAGCTCAGCATTTTGTTGAAGGGACGGGCAAAGGTACATTTATTTCCGTTAACTTTCTAATATTAGATCTTGCTTCAGTATAATTTATTAAATTTATTTTAATATATTAAATAATATAAAGCACGAAACAGATCGTAATAGAATACAATAAAAACAAGTTGTGATATATTTGTTGCACATGACAAGGATTGATCATTGTCTTGTCCAAAGTTTTCCTCACGACCAAAAATTTGTACAAAAATTATTTTTTCTTAATTTTTATATTATCTATTATTTATTTATCACTTATTTATCTTGTAATTTGAAAAACCAAAAAGTCGACCAATTTTATTAAAATAAATATGTACATGTAGAGTTTAATTGCAAAAACCTTTTGATTTAAGAACTAGATTGTTCAAGATGGCAAAGAAATTCCACTAAGGACTAAAATATCATAAAAATAAAATGCAAAGACTAAAATAAATGATTGAAAAAATCTCAATGATAAAAACAAAATTATTTGATATTGTCTCATGTGCACCACACATAAGATAAGAACATATATTGTCTAGTTCAATTCAATCTAATTAAAGATTATTTGGTATTTATATTATCATGTTCAATCCATTATACCGAACACATTTTTAGTTTCAATTTACGTACAAACTCATCTAATGCTATTAAAGAGAGAGGCTTGAACATGACAACTTATATCTTTTTATATGTTATCACCTAGGTAATATTTGGTTACTTTGCTCGAATAAATTAAATGATTAAGACTATAAAAATAAAGGAAATAAGATAAAAAAGGAGATGAAAATAAAATTGTGTTTGGTAATAATTGTCTCTATATTTTATTTGATAATGATAAATAAAAAAATTAAAATTAAAAAAATTATTTTATCTTTAATATATATTATTGTTAAACTTATATATTTATACAAATAATTAGATTTTTTTTTACTTTAGTTTATATTAAGTGTTGAAATTAATAATATTATAATAACCCTAATTATAAAACCTAGACTGACCTAGTAGATCGATTCGGGAACTAGTCGTCTCTTCTTAACCCTCCTGCATTAACCCTCCTGACTCAAGACCTGATGTAACACCCCGTAATTTAATACATTCGTAAAAGAACTTTGAGCCTTAACTTAAAAAAAATGGGTATTTTTTTTCTTCCATCGAACTTATCTAAGGCTTGCCAAAATTCCTGCTGAAATTTCGGCAGGGTTTCATTTATACCTGGAGATCCCAAGTTATCGACAATCATCCTGTACAATTATACTCATTTCTCAATCATATCATAATCATGTAAAACCTCAACAACACATCATTCATTGTAAATGCATAACATTTCGCATGTTCATTTCTTTCCCATTAACACACATAATTCATAATAATTGGAAGTAAACAAACATTAAGATTACAAATACAAAATAATATATTGTTATGTCCCGACACTTAATGTAAAAGGAGTATTATTACATATTAAGTCATTTAGTTCCTTAAAGACAAAAAAACATGAATGTTCATCCTTTTTATTTAATCATACAAAAGAAGACTAGACTTAAAATACTACTTCTGGCGTGAATCTGAAGGACCTGCAATTTCATAATTTATAGATTAAATATAGTAAGAATAAAATATAGCATAAAAGGAAAATCACACAATACATGCAAAGGTAATTAAACATATATTCAATGATGTGCAATCATAATTCTTTGAGATTCTCATTTAACCTTCCATTATTACGTCTCTATTCATCATTCCTGGAATCATTCAACATTTTCATTTTATGTCTTGTTTTACCTCACGAGCGCATCTAATTCGTTATAATATCTACCATGTGATTTCTCTCTCTTACTCTCTATTTCTTTATATCAATTTCAATATCTATTATACCGATTATGGCTTTTCCACATAAATCGTCAAACTCATCATGTTTTTTGTCCAGGTTTTGGTTTATAAATATATTTAACTTACATATTTCTTGTGCCAATTTCAGCACATTCCAATGTTTCTTTAGATTTTTAATAAAATCTCCCCTTATCATGGAACCTACAACTATTTTCACAATATTCATATCCGATCCATTTTCAAATAACATAAATACCATACATATATCAATCTATTTAATTCATCAATCTAATTTCATTTGGCCACCATAATTAAGGCCAAATTTCATTATCCATCACTATTATTGGCATTTTATTACATTGTTATAATTACCACCAAGGCCAAATTTGATTATCCATCACTATTATTGGCATTTTATTACATTGTTATAATTACCACCAATTTCTTATCATGTCAGCAACAACACAAACCTCAATACAACATATTTACATTATTAGTCATAATTTCTTTGACATCCTCTATGCACGATTCTCAAATTGTATCAATTACAATTCATCAATTAATTCAAAATACATTATATATAACACCTACCGTGGTTAATGAACTCTACCATGGTTAATGAACTTCTATTCTCACGTCCTAAAAGATACGATATTTGCCTCCATCCTTCACAAGGATTAGTTCTTCATCATTTTTTTATATTTATTCCTTCAATAATCCATAACATAAACACAATTCCATTTGTAATCTGACAAGTCAGTCATCTCGATAATATTAACACCACACAAGTAAGTTTAACTTAAGTTGCATATTCCAGTCATTAGAAAAACAAACTAATACCACTAGCCCATTACCGGGTAACAAGTTCCTCCGCCCATCTTATTCCACCATTTTTAATCAATATCCACCTCTTCAAGGCCGAATGAATAATCCTATCAAGATGTCAATCCCTATTTTATTAACACTTTTAATTATTCCCTATAAAAAATACCATTATAATACCTCTCCCTCAAAACTTGAAAGGAAATGCCGACACTAATGATAATTAGTCGCCCATATTAGGATATCAGGACCGATTAATCAAGTTTATTGTAAATATCAAAATCAATGCCACCGATTGGTGTCATTGATTATTTCTAACCCAAAATAGCCAGCCAATCAGATTTTTCTTTCTATAATACCTTGGAATATTTCCAGAAATGTTGATGTCAAGATTCTTAACATCATTAGCTTTCACTTCAGGAATAGCTAATCAAGTTTCGCGTGATTGCCGATATCGACACCACCGGTCAATATCATTAACTATTCTCAACCGAATAGTTAATCAAGTTCAGTATCCCTCATTGTTAGGGATAATTATGCCGATGTTAGTAAACCTTACTAACATCATTAGCTCCCGCGATTCGGGACCGGCTAATCAAGTTTCGTGTGATTGCCGATATCGACACCACTAGTCGATATCATTAACTATTCTCACCTAAATAGTTAATCAGGTTCAGTATCCCTTATTTTCAGGGATGATTATGCCGATTTTAGTAAACCTTACTAACATCATTAGCCTCCGCATTTGGGACCGACTAATCAAGTTCGAGGAACGATCATCAACGAAGTCTATTAATGTAATTCATATTCTTAACCCAATCAAGTACTAAAATCCATTTTAATTTCTCGTTTATTTCACTTTATCCTTTCTTTGTGTAGTTTCACTCATAAATGCAAAGACCAAGAATTTAATAAGTTAGTAAATTAACGCAATGTAAAAACTGTAGGTATAGAACACCTACCAACGCAGAAACTCAACTCACGCTCCCTTGTTGTTCTTGTGCCCCTCCTGCAATCCCCCCTTAAGCTCCTACTATACAAGCTCCTGAGAAGTTGAGTGATTATTTCACCTGAAAATTGGAGACCTACTGTTCGGGAAGTATAATTTCTGGTAGGAGTGTTTGTTTCCGATCTTAACCGTTTAGAATTTATATAACATCTAAATGACCAACATATCCAAAATCTAGACCAATCCAATGGTGAAAAGATGATATAACGGCCTATAAATGAGGCTATCATGAAGGGTGATTTTCCAGAAATGTTCCTCTCCCTCAAACGAAGTCTGTTATTGAAAATCCCTCTAGTCAGAATGTAGGTGACATTGAGCATAATAACATATCCAAAAAGCAACCTAATCCAACGGTGGAAAGCCAAGATATGGTTGCTGAAGTTTCTACCCTGTTGCCATCCCAAAACCCATAGTTTCAAACCAACTTATTCCTTCTATTTTTCTGTAAATCAAGCCATTATCATGCAATTAATCTTGAAATTCACAAGAATAATTATTCCCTCAAAATATTTACATGAATCCTAGAATTTTAAACTTGGAGGTTTCCTTCTCCTCATGCAAGAACAAGAGAGAAAAATGAAATTACTAAAGGGTATGTTACTTACCTTTATTGCTTTAACTTATTTCAATGAATTCTAGCAAAAATCTACAAAACTCATGTCTCCTCTTTCAAGTTCCAACTCCTACTCTTTGTTTTTCCCAAGCTTTATAACTCTATAAGTACAGTCACTTGATTTGTTTTCTTGGATACAATCCTCCCAATAACACTCCCTTTTGATTTAGCTTGAAGAAATGAAGAGGAGATGAAGAAAATGGGAGAAACATGGTCGCCTTCCTGTTTTCTCTTTTTACAGAGGACGTGAGCTGTGTTTAAAGGAGGAGAGGAGAATATTGTTTTATATAAAATTACCAAAATGCCCTTATTAATGCCCCTTGTGTCATCTTCTTTAATTTACCCGATTTTGTGTACTCTCGTAAAGCCTTCCTAAACTCCGATTAACATGAAATTTTAACCTAAGATAAACCAATAAGTCTGGAGATTTCTTATAAAATTTCAGCTCGATCCAATTGTTGGATTGAGATATATTATCGATACCGTAAAACTAGACAATCAATGTCTTTTACGCTAAAATCTGAATTTCATACATTACTTTATTTACTTATATTCTCATGACATTTCCCCTTAATTTATACTCAATAAATTCAATATTACCACATTTATCACTAATGTTTCAAAATAAGTTTTTTTTATTTTTTTTTATCAGGGTTTACATATCTTCTTGTTTTTCTTATTCTTTTATCTAATAAATCTCGTCACTGGTTTTGCCAATGTTATAAACTAAAAATCATGACTCTCATTTCGACTTCAATGATACCTTTAAATTTATTTATGGAGATCATTCTCTCTCTCACATGACACATTTATTATCATTCCTATACTATTTATTCATTTATTTCATACCGAATCTCTATTACTCATCGAGACCTCATTACTTCGATCCTACGTTTTTTATTATTATTTACGGGGGTTTACACCTGAGCTTACCTCAAGTCGATCCCTGAGTCGAATTTTAAAACTATTGTAATAACCACTTTTATCCTTATATTGACCTGGTTATATTGACCTGGTTCAATTAGAGTTGACCCTCCTAACCTGTGACCCGGGCTTTGCCCTGAGTTGACCTCTAAGTTAGGTTTTAAAATTACAATAATAATCATTTTTATTTTTTTGTTGAACTGGGTCAATGGTGAACGCAAACAATGGCTTGTGCCTTGTCCCAGGTCGACCATCGAGTTAGATTTTACAACTTTGATAGTAACAATTTTTATTATTACCTTGACTTGGGTCAACAAGGATCACAAATCTTACTCCAAGTCAACCCCCAAGTTGAGTTTTAAGACTATGATAATAACTATTTTTATTCTTATATGTCTTAGTTAGGTAATTTTGGAATTGATAATTTTTTACAAGGATATTTTAGGAATAAAAAATAATAAATATTGTTTATGAAAATTTGTCTTATTTGTACTTTCTGTTTTGAAAGTACATAAATTCACTTTAAAATTATCCTGTGCAAAATTTTATTTTTATATCTATATTTTTTCAACCAAACACATTTTTGTCTCTACTATCTTTATTTCTTTTATCCTAAGACAATAACTAAATGCTACCCTAAAGTTTAATCATGATATAAATGCGAACATCTTAACTTCATAAAATCAAATGAGTAAATAAGAAGACATAAAAGGAAATTTCTTAGTAATTTTATAAAATCATAGTTATTATATCTGGCTTAAAGCTTGATTCGACTAAAATCCTAGATCAGCAGGTTGTAGGTCAACCTACTAAGTTAGTGAGTTGACTAGTATATCAATTATAATAATAAATTATACATATAATATTAAATCTAAATGTTTCATACATGTTGGTTTTGGTGGGCTGGTAATTTTTTTGAGCCAATAAAAAAACACTAAGATTCAAACATTACTCATTGAATATTTTTTTTTTTGAAGTCAATCTTTGAATCAACTAGGTTTTGATCAATTGCCTCCACAAATAGGTGAGATATCATAGAGAAGAAATCAAAGATGAAATAAAGCCAAGTTCATCCTCGTCGATTTGTAGATCCTATAGGTAATGTTTGGTCATTGTCCTATAATAGAAAGGACAAAGACAATATAGACATAAATATATTTGGTTGAAGAGACAGACAAATACATAAAAATAAATTTGTTTCTAGAACAATTTTGGAGTGAATTTTTGTACTTTCAAAATGTAAGGTATAGAGGGGACATGTCTCTAGAGACAATATTTATTATTTATTATTTATTATTTTTTATTCCTAAAATATCTTTATAAAAAAACTCTCAATTCCAAATTGTCCAACTAAGACATATAAATGTAAAAATGATTATTTTCATGGTTTTAAAATTCAACTTGGGGGTCGATCCGGGACAAATACTGGGTCACTGGTTGAGGCTTGAGTCATGAGTCGAAGTTAACTTTGTGTCAAGAGAAGAATAAAAATAGTTATTATCATATTTTAAAACTCGATTTGGGGGTCGACCTAGGCAATTCATGGGTAACGAGTGGGGTTGATCATTGACTTAGGTTAATGTAATGATAAAAATAATTATTATCATAGTTTTAAAACCCAAATTAGGGATCGACTCGGGATAAAACTTGGGTAATGTGTTAGATGACTTAACCTAGATTGACCTAGGTCAACATAAAATAAAGATGGTTATTATCATAGTTTTAAAATTTAATTCGATAGTCAACTTGGGGCAATGCTTGGGTCACGAATTAAGAGAGTTGACCCAAATTAATGTAAGGATAAAAATTATTATTATCATAATTTTAAAATCCGACTTGAGTCGACAAAAGCAAGGCTTAGGTCATGGGTCGAGAGGGTCGATCTTGCATCTGTCTTCTCTTCAGTAAACAACCTGTCCTCTCAAAAGCAAGTAAGCCAACTACCTTATTTAATTTAAGGAGTGAATCACATAAGCTAGAAAGAATCTTCCTAATGCTCCCATGTCCGAATCTGTACCTCTCTATCCTGCAGAGATGGTGCACGATCGAAGGAGAAGAGGAGTAAGTTCCTACCTTCTTTGAAGTTTTTCTTTGCTTGTTCAGGTAAATGGCATAAGCCAAGGAAAATAGAACTAAAGTTATAGTTAAAGCTACTAACAGAAAACCAAATTAACTAGTTAGAGTGGGCATGAAGGAGCTAAATAAACTATTTTTTTTATCCATATATTTGTAAAATACTTTTCTATAAGAAAGAAATAAAAAAGTAAAAAAAAAAGAAAATTTATTTTAGGAGTAATGCCAACCCTCTTGATAGAACAAGAAATTGGAGATTGCTCCTTTTTTTTTTCAAAAGCTCGTATACACTAAGACAAAAGCCTTATCCATTTACAAAAGTCTTATCCATTTGTAGATGGGAACATGAGTGGGATCGAGGAGGCGTGGCTTCGAGGTTATGCAGCTAGAATTGGCGTTGCTACAAACTTGACTGCTGAACTCTGGGCTTGGGCTGTCCATATTGGTCTCCGGATTGCCTTGGCTCGAGGCTTCAAAAGATTTGGATTGAATCAGACTCTCAAGTCTTGGTTCACACTTTGTTGAATCCTTACATTTATCATCCTCGGGGAGCCCTGATCAAAGGGGATGAGCTAAAGGGTCTTGAACTGACCTCTTTGGTTGGGGCGGACTTGGAAAGTATGAAAGGAGGTCGAAGAGAGAGGTGAACGGGATCGGCTTCCACGACACCGTTAGAGGTGTCGCACCGCGAGTGAGCGGGCGTCACAGCGATCCTCGATTGATTTTGAGGTCTTTTGTTTTGATTTAAAGGAGTCGCCACCTAGTTTTTGGTCACTAGGAAACCTAACTAGTCTTTCAGAGATTCTAAGGCAAGGGACTGGTTGCGTAAAGGGAAGGTATTAGCACCCCTAGTACGCCCTACCTAAGGTAAGCTGCTTGGTGTTTGGTTTGCCTTATAATTGCTATGGTGTTGTTGTTTTTTTTTAATCCCATATGTTTTCGTAAGTTTGATTCAAATTAAATTTATTAAGATAGAAATCCAAGGAGATTCCATGTGCTTCAAAAGCTTATTTTTCCCTTAGTATTTCAAGAGTTTGCGACTCATAAATCGCCAAGAGGAGGAGGGACAAAAATTTAGAAATCTAGGGCGCTTTAAAAGCCTATTTTTTCCCTAGTGTTTTATACTCTCACGGCTCAGAAACCATGGAGTAAAAAAAATTGAAATGTCCTCGATTATAATCAAGGCTTCTTTCAAGGTGTGTGAGGGTTTATTATTCCTAGAAAATTATTTTGGATATTTACCACTCAGGGTTTCTTTATCCAAATATTAGCAGTGAATAATAACATATTATTCCCAATAATATTTTGGATATTCGTCCTTTAAGGATTTCTTTATCCAAACATTAGCGGTGAATAATAGATGAATCCCCCCCGAAATAAAATTTTTATATTTTTTGGAATATTGGCCAATACCCTTTGGAGTTTTACAAACATGTTGTAAAATCCAGAAATGCAAGAAAATAATTTTTTTTGTGTTTAAGAAATCCATGCGAAAACACATTTTTGAAACTTCAAATATTTTTTGTTATATAAAAAAACGTTAAAAACATGTTAGGGTATTGGCCGTATGCAGCATGCAAAAAAAAAAAACATTTTAATTTTTTTTATAGGAAGAAACAAAAAAACAGGGCAGTCTCCAAACATTCTCAAAAATAGCATAAGGAAATAGATAAATAGTTCAAAACCTTGCTGACAAAATATTTCATTTCAAACAAACCAATCAGTCCACATTCTGCATGATGTCCTCGGCAGTGAACGTAGTGCCCTTCTCCTTATCTCCAACAGCAGGTCCCTCTGCCTTGCAATCCAAAAGAGACAGTGAACGTAGTGCCCTTCTCTTTGTCTCCAACAGCAGGTCCCTCTGCCTTGCAACCCAAAGGAGACAGCAGTGAACGTAGTGCCCTTCTCCTTATCTCCAACAGCAGGTCCCTCTGCCTTGCAATCCAAAAGAGACAGTGAACGTAGTGCCCTTCTCTTTGTCTCCAACAGCAGGTCCCTCTGCCTTGCAACCCAAAGGAGACAGTAGTGAACGTAGTGCCCTTCTCTTTGTCTCCAACCGCACGTTCCTCTGCCTTGCGATCCAATAGAGACTTCCTATCCTTGTCAAGCCTCAACTTCGTGAAAACAACCTAGGACGGATTGATACCGTCATATTCTACCGCTGGGGGCCAAATGGATGAGAGACCTGGCAATTCCCGTTTTGGGTGTGTGAGGGCAGTTGGACGTGTGCCTCCTTAGCTACTAGTAGATGACGGAAGAAACAAAGATACTGAAGCTGATGTGCTGGTGAATTGAACGTTCTTCTTCTCTTGCTTTTACTGGTTTCCCCGTCGCCTGCCTCTCCTTTCTCCTCTCTTTTGTTTTCTTTCACAGTGACCAAAGGATGTATGGGAACCAAAGGCTTTATGGATCAAAGAAAGAAACCCCTCTGTTCCCCTATTCCCTGCCTTTTTTTTACTCCCTGCCTCTCTTGCGTTTTCCTTCTCTTTATTTTGCTGTTTTTTTCTGCTCTTTTCTCCCCGGTTTTTCTCTTCTTTTTATGCTCTTTTTTTTCTGCCCCTCTTTTTTGCTCTTTTCTTGCCGCCTCTTGCTAGGTCATTAGAAGGGTTTATATATAGTTTAGAATATCTCTATTTAGGAAAGATTTAATGCATTAATTCTAGGACGTAAATCCCTACTGATTTGTGTAAAAAAACGCTAAAAAGGAAGCCGCAATATTCCGATTTTGTCTTGGTACTTTACGTCTGATTTCTTTCCAGTTTTAGAGGAGGGTGTGGCTATTTTCTTTCCTTCCATAGGGCCAGCTGCTCCCTTTCAAATGAGGCAAGAAAAAACATGGTTGCAGCTCCAAAATTCAGGCTTGATGATAAAGGAAAAACAGCAGGAATTTGCAGCGAAAAAAAGGAAAGAAATCAGATGGAGGGTGCAGCTGCAAAGTCTCATTTTCCTTATTCGGTGTGGAAAAAATCCTGTCATTTATGATGATCTAGCCCCCTCTCCAGCTTTCAATATCCTTCTTCAATTCAATACCTCATTTTAACAATTTTCGATTCAGTCCTTGGTCCAAAAAAATCCTTCGAATCAGCCCTGCGAAATAGGGCTATATCCTTCCCACGGCGAATTTTCGCCCTCACGTTAGATATTCAAATGGGAATATCTTGAGCTTCTGATATCGAAATCAAGTGATTCAAAAGCCCAAATTCATCTACGCGTCTAGGACTAAAACTTTGATGAAGAAGTCAAAGTGAGATAAAATCTTTTTCCGCAACGCAAACTGGCAGTAATCTAGTTGGTCAAAAGGAATCTCCGGGTCTAACTCAAAAACTGACGAATGCCGAGAATCCTGATATGACTGAGAGTATGAAATAAGAACGAAAATCACAAAAACTAGGCCAAAAATAGAGTTTTTTTAGTGCAGACTCGGGTTAATATCCTTCTCGCGGCAGAATTCTCTGCCTTCACGTTAGATATTCAAACGGGAACATCTTAGGCCTCTGATATCAAAATCAAGTGATTCAAAAACCCAAATTCATCTACACATCTAGGACTACAACTTTGATGAAGGAGTCAAAGTGAGATAAAATCTTTTTACATAACAGAAACTGGTAGTAATCTAGTTGGTCAAAAAGGTTCTTGATCTGACAATACTGAGCATCCAAATCTCAATCTGCTCTAAGAACAATGATCCCTAGGACCTAATAAAGGTGTACATCAATTTTTCAACATGTAATGAGTTATAGAATATACCTAGGATGGTCAGATATCTTACGAAACTGGGTCAGAATCAGAGCCTAAGTTGGAACAAAAAATTACAACAGCAGCAGAACCATTTTTTAGTGCAAATTCGAGGGATTTATTCAACCTTAAAGACCGATTTTAAAAAAAGAACGAATTTAGCATTATGAAGACTCTCGATCAACCTAAGAGAACCCGATGATTTTGGTAGTAAAGGGAAGGATAAAAAGCGTGAAAAATGCTCAAACAAGGTTTCAAAAAAACAAAATATTTCTTTTTGTGCTTTTATCAATCTTCCGCGAATATGAGCTAAACTCCTACACTGTTCAAAAGAGGTATACACCGTCTCCAAAGACGTGGGGTCCAAAATTGAGTAACAATGATTTCCCCTCTTTACAATGCTTACAAGGCAAAACTTGTCAACGCTCGGCGTAGTAAGTGTTGTAAAGATAAACCGTCTCGATCCTCGCTAAAATCTCATTGCTTTTCCTAAACAATGGTCTCCCTATCGGATGACCTCGCTTATTTAAGATTTCTAGAAAAACTTCAATTTTTTTTTGAAATTGTCCGATTATCGGGTGACCTACTCATCCTAAAATTCTTAGAAAACTCCACGCTTTTCTAAGGAATGGTCTCAATATCGGGTGACCTGCCCATCTTAAGATTCTTAGAAAACTCCACGCTTTTCTAAGAAACGGTCTCAATATCAGGTGACCGGCCCATCTTAAAATTCTTAGAAAACTCCACGCTTTTCTAAGAAACAGTCTCAATATCAGGTGACCGGCCCATCTTAAAATTCTTAGAAAACTCCACGCTTTTCTAAGAAACGGTTTCAATATCAGTAATAGGCCCCTCTTAAAATTCTTTAGAAAACTCCACGCTTTTCTAAGGAATGGTCTCAATATCGGATGACCTGCCCATCTTAAGATTCTTAGAAAACTCCACGCTTTTCTAAGAAACAGTCTCAATATCAGGTGACTGGCCCATCTTAAAATTCTTAGAAAACTCCATGCTTTTCTAAGGAATGGACTCAATATCAGATAACCGGCCCCTCTTAAAATTCTTTAGAAAACTCCACGCTTTTCTAAGGAATGGTCTCAATATCGGGTGACCTGCCCATCTTAAGATTCTTAGAAAACTCCACGCTTTTCTAAGAAACGGTCTCAATATCAGGTGACCGGCCAATCTTAAAATTCTTAGAAAACTCCACGCTTTTCTAAGAAATAGTTTCAATATCAGGTAACCAACCCCTTTTAAAATTCTTTAGAAAACTCCACGCTTTTCTAAGGAATGGTCTCAATATCGGGTGACTTGCCCATCTTAAGATTGTTAGAAAACTCCATGCTTTTCTAAGAAACGGTCCAATATCAGGTGACCGGCCCATCTTAAGATTCTTAGAAAACTTCACGCTTTTCTAAGAAATGGTCCAATATCAGGTGACCGGCCCATCTTAAAATTCTTAGAAAACTCCACGCTTTTCTAAGAAATGGTTTCAATATCAGGTAACCGGCCCCTCTTAAAATTCTTTAGAAAACTCCACGCTTTTCTATGAAATGGTCTCAATATCGGGTGATCTGCCCATCTCAAACTTCAAAAGAAAACATCTTACCTCGAGGAAATGAAGCAGTGCTGGTTCACAATTCCTATCCTTTTCCGTAGTTCCGTTGACCTGAGATTTTGGACCTCAGCGGTTTTCCCAAAAACTTGGAACTATTTTGGCCTTCGTCACACCTTCTCCTGCCAGGTTAGTGTTATGACTATATAGCATGCATTTTTTTTGTTACCTATTTTGGAAACATAGGTCCCCCTTTCTGTTGTAGACTTATTGAGCTCTTGTTTCCATTTGTTTGTCCGGACTTGTCCTCTTGAAAGGAATATGCTCCACGACTATACTTCCTATCCTCTTGGTGAAGAGATCTTTGGTTCCTTATGGGGCCCTTTCTTGCTCCATTGAGTATTGTCTTTTATTATTATTTTAAAAGGAAAACTCAAAAGATTTGGTTTTGTTCATGAAAACTAAAACTTTCAATGCAATTAGCAAATCTCATAAAAGATGCTTTTTAGATGTTTTTATGATGATACCCCTTTGGGCTTTGGTTCACTATGGACCCCTATGTGCACTTCGTACACTTCTTGCCCCTAGTGTGGTGTGCAAAAATATGTCAAGTTTAGATTTGATTTGGTTCTCTCCAATTGATGGAGTCATCTCCTTAGTCAAGCGTAAAAAACAGTTCTTTTAAGTAAAAGATTTCAAATGCTATGAGATCATACATTTTATGAAAAAAAAAGGTTCTTTACAAAGAGAATTCATGGCCGAACTTTATTTTATTAACTGGGAAGCATAGTATTTCTTTATAGAGTCAGCATTCATAGGTTTAACTAAATCTTCTCCATCCATTCTAGATAACAATAAAGTTTCTCTCGAGAATGCTTTCTTTACCACCAAAGGGCCCTCATTGTTTGGCGCCCATTTACTCTGATCTTCTCCTGGTAAAAGGCAACATTTTCTTCATTACAAGATCTCCTTCGTGGAATCCTTAAGGTCAAATCTTCTTGTCGTATGATTTGGCCATCCTTCTTTGATAGAGTTGATGATGACAGATTGCGGCTATCCTCTTTTCACTGATCAGATTCAGCTGTTCATATCTAACCTTTGCCCATTCTACCTCTTCTAGCTCAAAGTCTATCAATACTCTCAATGAGTGAATTTCCACTTCTAAAGGCATCACCGCCTTCATTCCATATACCAACGTATACGGGGTGGCTCCTATTGAGGTTCGGACTGCGGTGCAGTACATGTGAAGGGCAAATGGCAACATCTCATGTCAATCCTTGTAGGTGACTACCATCTTCTAAATAATTTTCTTGACATTTTCGTTAGCAGTTTCTACCACACCATTTATCTTTGGCCTATATGGCGAGGAATTGGAATGCTTGATTTTTCATTTAGCGAAGAGTTTTATTATCATCTTGCCATTGAAGTTCTGGGCATTATTAGTCATAATCTTTTCTAGTGGACCATATCGACAGATCAAATCTCTTTCCATAAATTTCTTCACCACTTTTTACCTCCATGTCATCCAAACATCTCAACAAAGTTCCGTTAGATGATTTCTTATACAAAGTTTCCCCATCAAGATAGATATCCATTGCCAACCTCCTCAAAGTCTTCTTGTTGATTTTAGATGCCCCCATGGGATATGTCTGGTTTTTTGGATGAAATTCTTGATATCATAGTACTAAAGGTTTCCATCTATTTCTCTCTCAACTGAGCAACAATGAGCTGGGTTATTTTTGATATCAATGTGTACCGACTGTACCTTGTGCCCAAAGTCTATTCTAGCCATAGAAGCTAACATGACCAAAGCGTCAGCAAAATGGTTTCCTTCCCTTCCTAGATGGGTGAACTTTATTTCCTCAATTCTCTAGCCAATTTATTCTTGGTAAGGTCTCAACTTCTCATCCTTGATTTGCCATTTTCCTTTCACTTGGCAAATAATCAAAATCGAGTCTCCATACATATCTATCTTTCTAATATTCAAACTCCAATGCCACCTCTAAAACGAGAATGCAAGCTACACACTCCTATGTTGTTATTGCACCCAAACTGCAACTTAACTAAAATCGAATACTACTTTTTATTAGGAGAGATTATCATTGCATCAGCTCTGTTACCACATACATTTACAGTACCATCAAAGTACATAGTCCACCAATCTAATTTCCCTTCCTCAACTGAAAACACATCTTCATCAGGAGGTACTGCTTGATTTTCTCGAAAGCTTCTTCACACTTTTATTCCAAATTCCGAGATTCTTCTTCCATAACAATCAAAGATTGGGTCACAAGTCATGGTTAATTGGGATATAAACCGAACAATGTAATTCAACCTTCCCAAGAACTTTCTTACATCCTTCTCAACCTTGGGAGTTGGCATAGATTGAATAGCCTTTACTTAACCAGGGTCCACTTCTATCCCTTTGTCACTCATCATAAATCCCAACAACTTCCTAGAGTTCACCCCGAATGAACACCTTGCATGGTTAAGCCTCAACTTGTACTTCCTTGGTCTTTCAAACAATTCCTTCAATATTTGGACATGATTCTCTCCCTCCCTAGATTTAGCAATCATGTCATCCATGTATACTTCACTATTTGTGCATCATGTCATGAAATAGAGTTACCATGGCCCTTTGGTAGGTGGCCCCAACATTCTTCGACCCAAATGGCATGACCTTGTAACAAAAGGTTCCCCATGTGTTATAAATGTTGTCTTCTTCTTATCCTCTTATGCTATTTTTATCTGATTGTAGCCCGAAAATCCGTCCATAAAAGAATATGTGGAGATACGTGTTGCTTTTGTCAAACATATCTATGTGTGGTAGACAAACTCTAATTTTATCTTCCTTTTTTGGTACAACCACTATGTTGGACACCCATTGTGGATATTTGACTACTTCTAGAAAATCTGTGTTCCACTGCTTTTCAATTTCTACCTTTACTTTGATCAAAACATCCGAATGGATTCTTCTCAACTTTTCCTTAACCAATTTGCATCCTTCTACCAGCAGTACCCTTTGTACTACAATATCCGTATCTAAGCCAGACATATCCTTATAGGACCAAGCAAAAACATCTATATAATCTCGAAGTAACCAACTCTTCTCTTTCTTTAAGAGTGATCTAAATCCCTATCTTTAGCTCTCTCTTGATTTCTTCATTACCCACATTTATGGTTTCAAGTTCCTCTTTAGCGGGTCTTCAAGCTTGTTTATTGTCCTATTTTTATCCCATTCTTCCTCTTCTACAGCTACTATGTATTCTTTAAAGTTTGGCCATTCATTCTCAGTATAAAGTTCAGGTGTTTGTTTTGGAAGATCCACTTTGAAAACGGAAAGTGATGTGTAAAAACATCAAGATGAACTTTTGAAAATGCATGATCTCATTAAAGGGAAAAAGTTGTCTCAAAACATTTGTTCAAGCAAACCGATTAGGTATGCATCATCATTCCAAATTCCTTCAAGCTCTCTTTGGTACTGAGCTTCTTGTTGTGACCTTTCTTTGTTTTCCATCCTTTTTCTTTGTCGAATGTTGTGGATTCTAGAAGGGGAACCTATGTTTCTTAATCTGGAGATGCGTGCATAGATGTATGAGAAAATGCATGATTGTGATAAGAATGCTTTGTATATTGGGTATGGGTGCAGCCTTCTTGTGAACGAATAATAGCCACCACCTTATAAACATAGGTTCTCTTGTCACTTTGCTTTGCTAGGAGTACTGCCTTTCGAGTCGTTTGCTTGAATCATATTCACTAAGAGACAGATTTTGCATAAGAAGATGGGTCAACACCCTTTTCATTAATGCTTGATAAGCTTATTACATTTAGAACATAAAAAGGAAATACAACATATTAATCTCTTTCGTCCACAAACTCTCTAGCCAAAGGTAAAAAGGCAAAGCCGCGGTTCTCAATCTTCCCTAGAAAGGCATCGGTTTCAGCTAGGCTTCGACGATAGCTAATGATGTCCCTTCCTACTTTTCGCGCATTGATTCTAATAATCCTAGCATGTGTAGCAGCTTCGTCAATATGCTCATCTGTCTTGGTCATCTTTTCTATGAGCAACATATTGGTTCTGTTCAAAGTAGTGTTGTTGGCGTCGATTTGATCCTTATGTTTTTCCATTGCTGCTAGCTTCTCGTCCAAATATTTCACCTTTTCACGTTCCTTGTCAAGTTTTATCCTCATAACTTTTATCTCATTCTTCTTAACCGCTAATTCTGTTTCAACAGCCTCAAAACCTTTCATTTTATTTTCTTCTTTTGCAATCCCCATTAAACGGCTTTCCAACTCCATATATTTCTTGTTCAAATCCTCATACTTCCCAATCCTATCCATCAATTCTAACTGGACTGGTGCAAATTTTTCTTGGAAATATTCTGCACTTCCTTGGCAATTGTTAAAGTCAATCTCCATTGCTTCAAGTTCAGAGCAACTTTGCATCCAATCCAAACTCATCCCTCTTAGCTCCTTCTCACTCCTTTCCCTAGCAATCTTCTCCTCACCCAACTTTAACTCAAGCGTTGTTATTCACGCATCTCTAGATTGTATTTGCTCATCTAGAAATGCTCTCCTTTTATCTTCTTTAAGCATCATTTCTTCCAACATTACTGTCGCGCGTGAGCGACGTCGCGGCGATCGTCCACCCACAAAATATAAATGTAAATGTAATGGGGGGATATATATCTGGTAAATATGGGGAGACAAGGAATTCTTTGTCTCTTAGCAGTGAAAAAAGGAATGGGAGTCGCCACCTAGTATTTTGGTCACTAGGAACCCTAACTGGTCTCAGAGATTGGGTACGGGGACTGGTTGCGTAAAGGGAAGGTATTAGCACCCCAAATACGCCCTACCTAAGGTAAGCTGCATCGTTTTATTGTCTGATAAAATTTAAGGTGTTTTCGTCGTGTTTCCTAGTTGTTGGTCCGTCCATGGTTCAAGAAAAGTCCTCCTCAATAAGGAGGTCCTTATCTTATCGGGTAAAAAAACCTAACCGTTCTAACGTCTATGTAAAAATCATATTTTTAATATCAGGAATACATTCTACGTATAAATTCGTAATCCCAAATACTAAAAGAAGACCAAAAGAGTTTTTTAGAATTTTTGAAATATTGGCCTAGTTCTCATGGCTTGAATAAACTGGTTATTAAAGCCAAAATGCATGCTAATACATATATTGTTTTTTGAAATTTCCTTTGTTGTGTGAAAATATGATGTTATAATATTTATATATATATATTGGAGAGACTAGGCCGTATGCACGAAAACAAAACCTTTTTAATTTATGTATTTTTTTTTGACGCAAATCGGGTATTTTAATACTGGGTTTGTATTCTTACAGTATAAAAATACAACCAAATATTAATCAAAATACAGTAATAAAATTACAGACAATCACATCTTTTGAAATACTTTTTTGAAGAATTTTTATTCGAGCGGGNCCGACCCGGCCAAAAGGAACTGGGCCAAGATCGGCCCGAAATAAATTGGGGCCTGGTTTCTACAGGGATGGACTCGACCAGCCCAAAACCACATGGCTGGTCATTCGTTCACTTGTACACACGGTCGCGGTGAAACAATAACCCGTTAATTAATTAGCGGGTTCATCGTGCACACAAGAATCGGGATTATTTTGCTTGCGAACGCGGCACGGCACGCTCGCATGCAAGACGATGAGAACAGAGATAAGGGTCGGAGGGTCGACTGTGGTGGCTCGAAGGCGGTCTTCTTTGGCGGTTCCCGACCGGAGGATGACCGGGAGGGTGGTCGGCCTTTCTTCCTTTCTTCTCTGTGTTTTTTTTTTCTACTGTTTCCCTCTGTTTCGTCTTCTCCTTCCATTTCTCATGGTGCTTTGCCGACCGAGAGAATGGTGGCGGTGAGGTGGTGATGATGGTGGCCGGACGGGGGTGGCTTGGATGTTGGTCGGTGGTTTGTGGAGCCGGGGACAGCGACTGTTTTCTCTTCCCCTCGCAGAGGCGTTGCTCCTTCTCTTGGTTTCCTTTGTTTCCTCCTGTCGACTTGTTCTTCCCTCTCCCAGCAACTTCATGGAGGTGCAGTGGTAGGGAATGACCGGGATGAAGATGGTGAGCTATCCTTGGTGAGTTGGTGTCCGGCGGTGTCTTCTTCTTTGCTATCTTCGTCCCGAGTAGAGGTGCAGGTCGTTGCCCTTCTTCAAATGGTGCAAAGCAACGGGTGGGAGGAAGATGACGAGTGGTCGGGAAGGTTGAGGCGAATGCTGTTTACTCCTCCTTCTTCCCGTGCAGAGCAAGTGCCGCCTTTTCTTCCAATGGTGCGGCCGGTTGGGATGAAGATGATGAGCCGAGGAAGGAGGTGGGCGGTGTTGATGAAGAGGAATGGCGGTTCCGGGAGTGAGGCTCAGTTCTTCTTCTCCTTGCAGAGGTGTCTTTATTCTTTTTTTTTCCAGTGGTGTTGTGGTGCTTTGCGGGGGGGAGAAGCGGTGAGCAAGAAAACGAAGATCCCTAGCAGGTGTTGGTGCGTTTGTATTTTTCCTCCCTCCGTTTCGGAAATCCTTTCCTTCTCTCGCTCTCCATTCACTTCTCTCGTTCAACTTTCCAAAGGTTCCCCTGCTTTCGTTCCTTCTTCGTGTCTTTCTCTGTTTATTTTTTTTGTGCTTTCCTTTCCCTCCCGCCTCCTGTCTCTATCGTCTCCCCCTCCGTCTCTCCCCTCTTCTATCTGTCTTGTCCTCCTGTGTTTCCTTTCTCTTTCGTTCAAACTCTCCCTCCCTTTTCGGTTTCAAAAAAAAGCCCTCTCTCATCCCTCCAAAATCCCCCTCTCCTCCGTTTTTTTTCGTTTTCCCCCTCCTCTGCTTCTTGTGTTGGGTGCTATTTATAGAGCCAAGTGAGTGGGGCTTCTTACCGTTCGCATGGGAGCGGGGCAAGCGGTGGCTGGTCGGCCATTGGGTGCTCTTGTCGAGGTTCGGCTCCAACGGCATGGGGCCTCGGGTTGGTCGGTGGGCTCCAAAGGGAGAGAGGCCCCGACAAAATTTAAACAAAAGCTCCTTTTTCCTTCTTCCCATTGCATGTTCGGGGAAGAAGAAAGAGGAAAGATTTCGGTCTCCGCCCCCCATAGTTGGCCGTGTGTTTCACTTCGGTCCTTGGTCTCTGATTTATGCAATTTGACCCTCAATTGATCAACAAACTTTCAATTTCTTCAATTTAACCCCTGATTTAACCAAATCAACTCTCAAAAATTATAATTCGACCCCAGAGCTTTAATTTCTTCCAATTAAAGCCTAAATTGACTTAAAAATCAATTTTCTTACAATCACATCTCCTATAAATTCATTTAAAAATCCAATTAAGTCCATAAACATCCAAATTTGGGCTTTTCTCCTCAAATTTCAAAATTTCCTTCTCAACAGGGTTCTCCTCCTTCAAGAATATACTGTCAAAAATCCAACCTTTGTATGTGGAACTTATTCACCAATTTTCCAACCATTTTTCGAGCGCTTACGCCTCCTATTATTTTTCTAACCTCCTCTGGCTATATATTTTTATATATATTTTGTGGGGACCCAAAAATGGGTTACAACAGATGCCCCCTCTTTATAATGCTTACGGAGCAGAGGTTTTCCCGTGGTAAGTTTTATAAAGATAACCCAAAATGGAACTCCTGAAACTGATCTGGTTGAAGCTTGATTGCTCTGAAACTTTGTCCTTACAGCAATCCTCCTTAACCCAAAAACTATGATAAAAAATTAGTCATCTCGAGATCCCTTCTGGTGATCTCCTTTAACCCCAAAAACTTGGAATCTCATCTGGCGATACAAAAACACGTGTGTGGTCTCATTATGACGGGTGACCTGCCCGGATGGGAAAAGAAAAGAGTGGTCTCATTATTATGGGTGACCTACCCAGGAAAAATAATGGTCTCATTGTATGGGTGACGAACCCCAGAAAAATGATGGTCTCATTGTATGGGTGACGAACCCCAGAAAAATGATGGTCTCATTGTATGGGTGACGAACCCAAGAAAAATGATGGTCTCATTGTATGGGTGACGAACCCAGGAAAAATGATGGTCTCATTGTATGGGTGACTAACCCAAGAAAAATGATGGTCTCATTGTATGGGTGACGAACCCAGGAAAAATGATGGTCTCATTGTATGGGTGACTAACCCAGGAAAAATAATGGTCTCATTGTATGGGTGACTAACCCAGGAAAAAAAATGGTCTCATTGTATGGGTGACTAACCCAGGAAAAATAATGGTCTCATTGTATGGGTGACGAACCCAAGAAAAATAATGGTCTCATTGTATGGGTGACTAACCCAGGAAAAATAATGGTCTCATTGTATGGGTGACTAACCCAGGAAAAATGATGGTCTCATTGTATGGGTGACTAACCCAGGAAAAATGATGGTCTCATTGTATGGGTGACGAACCCAGGAAAAATGATGGTCTCATTGTATGGGTGACGAACCCAAGAAAAATAATGGTCTCATTGTATGGGTGACCTACCCAAAGGGAAGAATTCTTAGTAAACTCCATGCTTTTCTAAGAAATAGTTTCAATACGAGGTCCCTTCTAGCGACCTTCCTTGATGAATGTCGAAGTACGAGATCCTTTCTGGCGATCTCCAATAACTTGGAATCCCATCGGGCAATTCCTTTTACCACAGCTAAAACATGAAGTTCCTTCTGGCGACCTTCATCGAAATACAAGATCCCTTCTGGCGATCTCCTTTATCCAAACAACTTGGAATCCCATCTGGCGATTCCTTTTAACCAACATGTAATACGAGGTCCCATCTAGCGACCTCCAAATAGCGAAACACGAGATCCCTTCTGGTGATCTCCTTTAATCAACTTGGAATCCCAATCTGGCGATTCCTTTTAACCAACATGAAATATGAGGTCCCATCTGGCGACCTTCATCAACTTGGAATCCCATCTGGCGATTCCTTTTATTCAAACGAAATATAAGGTCCCATCTGGCGACCTTCAAATAGCGAAATACAAGATCCCTTCTGGCGATCTCCTTTATTCAACTTAGAATCCCATCTGGCGATTCCTTTTAACCAACATGTAATACGAGGTCCCATCTGGCGACCTCCAAATAGCGAAACACGAGATCTCTTCTGGCGATCTCCTTTAATCAACTCGGAATCCCATCTGGCGATTCCTTTTAACCAACATTAAATATGAGGTCCCATCTGGCGACCTTCATCAACTTGGAATCCCATCTGGCGATTCCTTTTATTCGAAGCTGAAATAATGAGATCCCTTCTGGCGATCTCCTTTAATCAAAAACCAAAAAATCTATTTTGTAAATCGGTCAACCTAGAATCCCATCTGGCGATTCCCTTTAACCGATTGCTCGATGTCGTTCCTCCTGATGGCAGGGTTTGAAAATCATTATCTTCTCTTCTTGTTGTTCTAGAATCAACTCAATGATTCTTTCTTTGTCCATAATCTTGTTGGAATGCGCTAAGATCTCCTTCTGTAACGATCCAAAAAAACATACATACAATGATTTATGATTAGATGCAATGCATGCATTCGTACCTGGTTTTGAAACATAGGCCCCATCATCTTCTTCTATTTCATGAAACTCTCTCTTGATATGAGCTTGCTTTTGAAGTCGTATGCTGGATTCATTCTCGTCTTTGCCTATCATATCTTTGAGAAGAAGTCTTTGACTTTCTTCAAGCAGTCCTTTTCTCAAAATGTATGACTTGTATTTGCCTCTTTGTCATGCTTTTGTCAAATGCTTTAGCTTGGTTTTCAAATCTATGGGCTTCCAACCAATTTTAAACACGTAAAACTTTTCAAAAAAACAACTCGTTTTGCCCCCAGTGTAGGGGTGTGATCCTATTCTGGGCTTTTATAGAGAATAAATTCATTCAGCCAATGATAAAACTTTTTTTAGTGCGTGAAGGGATAATGATGATTTTTTTTTTTCGTTCTTTTTCAAAATGCACATTGTTATGGTTGATAAAGACAATTACAGATGATTATAAAGTGACCACTTAATCATTTATCCATTTATTACGCTATCAGAGGTAGGGATGTACTTTAGGGTTAGCTTTTCTTAAATTTCATATTAAACCATTTTATTATATAACCACTCAAACTTGTTCAAAAAGTGCATAATCTCATCATTTATTATTAAAAAAAAGTAGGCTCAAAGACAAACATAAAATCTGGCTGAAAACATGAGCCCTGATTGCCCAATAGAGAAAATAAAAGTAATGACAAAAGCAAATGACAAAAACATGCTTAAGGCAAATAAAGTTGTTTTACATTTTGAAAACTACGAGAAGTTCTTGGGTCAACCCGTTCTGGAAAGTCAACCGAGGCAATGCTTCATCTTCCTTCCCCATTTGCGTTTCCTTGTCTTCTCTTTCGATCTCGCCTTCTTCATTATTGATGATTCTTGACCAAGGTTTTCCAACCCTTTATCCCCTATTACTTTTGTCATGACTAGGCAATAGATTTGAATTGATATTGGGTGTGTCTTCAAACGACACCCATCCTATCTTGATGAGCTTCAACAACATGCTCTTGAAAGCGTAGCACGTTTCAAGACAATGTCGGAATACCGAGCATGGTACTTTCAAGTCAACTCGGGCTTATACCGGATGGGGAATGGTGGTTGTAGTGGTAATGTAGGGATAGGAGCTATTTGTCCAATGCTCGATGAGTTTGGCATACATTTCCTTCAAAGGCATGGGTAATGGCGGTAGTTGTTCTGCAATGTATCTTGTGTTTGGTCTTTGGTCGTTGTTTTGGTTGTTTGACTGGTTATTTGCTCGATTGGAGGAAAAAGGTTTGTTAAAGTTTATGTGGGCAACATGAGAGGTAGGTATTTGTGGGTTAAGTGAATCCACTATCTTGCCCTTTGACCCATCTTCGAAGTCGTAAATGTGACCTTCCATTTTTCTTCCAATAAAACCCTTCGTCTCCAATGGCTCAGCTATACGTCCAGCCTTAATCCCTTGCTCTATTCTTTCAGCTATGCGTACCGCATCGTAGAAATGCTGAGATGAGCTACCCATTAGGTGCTCATAATATGGTGCTTTGAAGGTATTGGCAAATAAGGTTACCATCTCCGTTTCTATCAAAGGGGGTTGGACATGCATTGCCTCATCCCTCCACCTTTGCGCATAAGCCCTTACTGACTCCTGGCTCCTTTTCTCCATTGCCATTAGACTTGTTCGATCTGGAGCAATTTCCAAATTGAACTTGTATTGCTTAAGGAAAGCCTCCACTAAATCCTTCCATTTCTTAATCCTGGTATTATCCAGCCTCATGTACCAACTTAGCGCCGACCCCGATAGACTGTCTTGGAAAAAGTAGATCAGTAACTTATCGTCATGAATCACCTCAGCCATCTTATTGCAATAATATCGAAGGTGAGTGTTTGGGCATTCCAACCCAGTGTACCTTATAAACTCCGGTATCCTAAAATCTTTTGGTACCGTGATGTTTGGCACCAAGCATATTTCGGGACGCTCGCAGTGGGTCGAACCGGTCATTTCCCTCGATCGCTCTTAACCTTTCTTCCAAGGCCGATCTCGTCATTGTTCATAAATCCAGTGCACCTATTATCGGAAGGCCCATCTGCAGTGATGTGAGCTTGAGGGGGCTGAATGGGAATGGCAGGCGCAAATTGCTGCCCCGTCACTGAATCTGCCCCCAAGTTCTGAGATACCCCCGGGAAATGAACTGACGGTGCTCCTATAGGTGGTTGGGTAGACGTTCCCTCCCCGTTCTTGGCTCTTAAGAGTTGCTCAAGCAGATTGGTCAGTCGAGAAACTTCATTTTTCACAGATTCCAACTCGGTCTGGTAGTGTGACTCTAAGTGAGCTCTTTCTTCGTTTTCCATTCTTGATCTGGACCGGGTGTGGTGGACTTTGGATGTGGGACCTATGTTTCACGATCTGGCGTGCGTGGAAAAATGTAAATGAATGTATGATAAAGAACAATGCATGAATGCATGAGCTTGTTTTTTTCAACAAAAACGATCGATGCCAACATTCCTCTTGTGTAATGGGCATGGACTCCTTTTGTCACGTTCCTTATCAGGAGTAGTTTTGCTCAAGTTGCTGCTTTGGTAGGCTTATATTTTTTTACAAAATATGGGTCAAAGCCCCTTTTCATTAATATTGGCTAATACATCTCTTGAAAAGAGGGTACAAAATAAAAAAAAAAAGAAAAACACATCAATCTTCCTCTTCATCCATATACTACACAATTCAGGTCTTTGACTACTGGAAGCTTCCTTGCATCATATCTAGAGCAATCTCCCTCTGATAGTTGTGACAATTCAGAATTCTGCCCATATTCCACAGTAGTAAATTTGGTAATGATGGTCATCTTATCGTTTCAAAATGACTTGAAAACCAAATGCTTTATGGTTTAGGTTGTGTTATGCAAAATGTACTTTGTGGAGCATACACCCTATAGCTGGTTCTAATTCTTTTGTGCTTGACGAGGGTAGGTTGGCTATTTGGTCTCTAAAAAGGGTCTCTTGCTGTCCCAGTGATTGCCCTCGTGGAGGCAATATGGGGGCTTGTAGGCAATGAGATGGTCACATGTACCAACTATTACCAGTCTAAGCACTCAGCGAAGAGTTGGGGTTTACACAAACTTAAACCTTGACTAACAGTCGTAAGGTAAGCTGCTAGTCCCCCACTTAACTTAAAGTTTGTGTGTGCTTCTCAATAATCAAAGTATGTGATGCATGTGACAGTTCTATAAGATGTATGAGACAGTTCTATACAAATGTATGAACAATATGTGTAAAAATATTTAAAGCATATAAGTAGATAACGAAAGGAAAGGCATATTAACAATAAACACACGAAAACAAAAACAAATCAGACAAAAACAAAGCTTAGTCCACAAGGTCCCCAGCGGAGTCGCCATTCTGTCGCGCGTGAGCGACGTCGCGGCGATCGTCCACCCACAAAATATAAATGTAAATGTAATGGGGGGATATATATCTGGTAAATATGGGGAGACAAGGAATTCTTTGTCTCTTAGCAGTGAAAAAAGGAATGGGAGTCGCCACCTAGTATTTTGGTCACTAGGAACCCTAACTGGTCTCAGAGATTGGGTACGGGGACTGGTTGCGTAAAGGGAAGGTATTAGCACCCCAAATACGCCCTACCTAAGGTAAGCTGCATCGTTTTATTGTCTGATAAAATTTAAGGTGTTTTCGTCGTGTTTCCTAGTTGTTGGTCCGTCCATGGTTCAAGAAAAGTCCTCCTCAATAAGGAGGTCCTTATCTTATCGGGTAAAAAAACCTAACCGTTCTAACGTCTATGTAAAAATCATATTTTTAATATCAGGAATACATTCTACGTATAAATTCGTAATCCCAAATACTAAAAGAAGACCAAAAGAGTTTTTAGAATTTTTGAAATATTGGCCTAGTTCTCATGGCTTGAATAAACTGGTTATTAAAGCCAAAATGCATGCTAATACATATATTGTTTTTTGAAATTTCCTTTGTTGTGTGAAAATATGATGTTATAATATTTATATATATATATTGGAGAGACTAGGCCGTATGCACGAAAACAAAACCTTTTTAATTTATGTATTTTTTTTTGACGCAAATCGGGTATTTTAATACTGGGTTTGTATTCTTACAGTATAAAAATACAACCAAATATTAATCAAAATACAGTAATAAAATTACAGAAAATCACATTTTTTGAAATAATTTTTTGAAGAATTTTTATTCGAGCGGGCCAGACCCGGCCCAAAAGGAAACTGGGCCAAGATCGGCCCGAAATAAATTGGGGCCTGGTTTCTACAGGGCTGGACTCAGCCCAGCCCAAAACCACATGGCTGGTTACTGTTCACTGTACACACAGTGCAGGTGAACAGTAACCCGTTAATTAATTAGCCGGTTACTGTGCACACAGTAACCGGGTAATTATTTCCTTGCTTGCAGAACGTGCACAGTGCACGTTCTGCATGCAAGACGATGAACAGTAAACAGAGATAAGGGTCAGAGGGCTGACCTGTGGTGGCTCTGAAGGCGGTGCTGCTGGCGGTTGCTGACCGGAGGATGACCGGGAGGGTGGTCGGCCTTTCTTCCTTTCTTCTCTGTGTTTTTTTTTTCTACTCTGTTTCCCTCTGTTTCTGTCTTCTCCTTCCATTTCTCATGGTGCTGTTGCCGACTGAGAGAATGGTGGCAGCTG
Source organism: Populus deltoides (assembly GCA_015852605.2). NCBI lineage: Eukaryota > Viridiplantae > Streptophyta > Magnoliopsida > Malpighiales > Salicaceae > Populus > Populus deltoides. The sequence continues at coordinate 23,688,694 of CM027572.2, forward strand.
GAGGTGGTGATGATGGTGGCCGACCGGGGGTGGCTTGGATGTTGGTCGGTGGCTGTGGAAGCCGGGGACAGCAGCTGTTTTCTCTTCCCCTCTGCAGAGGCGTTGCTCCTTCTCTTGGTTTCCTTTGTTTCCTCTGTCGACGCTGTTCTTCCCTCTCTACAGCAACTTCATGGAGGTGCAGGTGGTAGGGAATGACTGGGATGAAGATGGTGAGCTATCCTTGGTGAGTTGGTGTCTGGCAGTGTCTTGCTGCTGCTATCTTCGTCTGAGTAGAGGTGCAGGTCGTTGCCCTTCTTCAAATGGTGCAGCAACGGGTGGGAGGAAGATGACAGTGGCTGGGAAGGTTGAGGACAGCAGCTGTTTACTCCTCCTTCTTCCCCGTGCAGAGCAAGTGCCGCCTTTTCTTCCAATGGTGCAGCGCCGGTTGGGATGAAGATGATGAGCTGAGGAAGGAGGTGGGCAGTGTTGATGAAGAGGAATGGCAGCGGTTCCAGGAGTGAGGCTCAGTTCTTCTTCTCCTTGCAGAGGTGCTGTTGCTGCTTTTTTTTTTCCAGTGGTGTTGTGGTGCTGCAGCGGGAGGGAGAAGCAGGTGAGCAAGAAAACGAAGATCCCTAGCAGTGTTGGTGCGTTTGTATTTTTCCTCCCTCTGTTTCAGAAATCCTTTCCTTCTCTGCTCTCCATTCACTTCTCTCGTTCAACTTTCCAAAGGTTCCCCTGCTTTCGTTCCTTCTTCTGTGTCTTTCTCTGTTTATTTTTTTTTGTGCTTTCCTTTCCCTCCTGCCTCCTGTCTCTATCGTCTCCCCCTCTGTCTGTCTCTCCCCTCTTCTATCTGTCTTGTCCTCCTGTGTTTCCTTTCTCTTTCGTTCAAACTCTCCCTCCCTTTTCAGTTTCAAAAAAAAGCCCTCTCTCATCCCTCCAAAATCCCCCTCTCCTCTGTTTTTTTTTTCGTTTTCCCCCCTCCCTCTGTACTGCTGTGTTGGGTGCTATTTATAGAGCCAAGTGAGTGGGGCTTCTTACCGTTGCGCATGGGAGCAGGGCAAGCGGTGGCTGGTCGGCCATTGGGTGCTACTGTCGAGGTTCGGCTCCAACGGCATGGGGCCTCGGGTTGGTCGGTGGGCTCCAGGCGAGAGAGGCCCCGACAAAATTTAAACAAAAGCTCCTTTTTCCTTCTTCCCCGCTGCATGTTCGGGGGAAGAAGAAAGAGGAACAGTATTTCGGTCTCCGCCCCCCATAGTTGGCCGTGTGTTTCACTTCGGTCCTTGGTCTCTCGATTTATGCAATTTGACCCTCAATTGATCAACAAACTTTCAATTTCTTCAATTTAACCCCTGATTTAACCAAATCAACTCTCAAAAATTATAATTCGACCCCAGAACTTTAATTTCTTCCAATTAAAGCCTAAATTGACTTAAAAATCAATTTTCTTACAATCACATCTCCTATAAATTCATTTAAAAATCCAATTAAGTCCATAAACATCCAAATTTGGGCTTTTCTCCTCAAATTTCAAATTTTCCTTCTCAACAGGGTTCTCCTCCTTCAAGAATATACTGTCAAAAATCCAATCTTTGTATTTTTAACTTATTGACCAATTTTTCAACCATTTTCTGAGCGCTTCTGCCTCCTATTATTTTTCTAACCTCCTCTGGCTATATATTTTTATATATATTTTGTGGGGACCCAAAAATGGGTTACAACAATTACCTTGTCTTTTCTGCTTTTGCTCAACTCTGTCCGAAGTTTTTCCACTTGTCTTCTCAACTCCTCTTCATTATTGACCCTTTTCCTCTTAACAGACTCTTCTATAGTTTGGGGAGATTTGGCCTCTACACAAGGCATGGCTAAAACAGCTAAGTCTCTCCATCTTGCATATCCTTCGCTTGCACTTGGATCCTTTAAACCTTTTATCTCAACCAAAACCAGATGCTTCCAATCTTGTTTGATGATCTCCAAAACTTCTTGTGCAATGGGATCTTTGAACAAACCAAAGAATTGAGCAATTCCCATAGTCCTTGGAACAAACTGCATGCCCCCAAGTTGCCTTACCACGGGCAGGAGCATAACTCACATAACCTGTAATCCCTACCAATGGTACCCAACGTCTTTGTCCACAACTCATAAGGACTTTCACTGTCATTACCCATGGGGCTCTCCACTTAAAATCACTATTAGGCAAACCTTCTAATTTGTCAACCCAACCTTGGTTGTCTAGATCCCCCCATTCTTCTTCTTCTACTAACTCGGGGTCTTTGGGTGAACCACCAAAAATTATTGAAGACAAGTTTTTTTGTTTTGATATGGCTAACCATCCAGATATACAACAACTGCGTGCAGCATCTCATTACCCCTTTTTTGGTCCTCCTACAATGATTAAGCGTCAACATGGTTTCAGCTAAAATAGCAGCCACTGGATTGATTTGTGTATTCTCATACTCTACATAAGCAGCAGCGGCCTCCAAACTCACTAAACCCGTCTGACTTGGGAACAACACAAGGCCAAATATGCCCAAGGCTATCAATCTCTCTTTTTCTAATCCGACTTCTTTTTCCAGTTCAATTTCTAGCATCTTCCATTTCAGACCCGGTAGCATTCTTTTCCAAAACTTTTCCAAGTTGGAGATTCTGAAGCGCTTTTGTGATTGGGGACGATGTTGTCAGATCTCAAAGGCAAATAAATCCGATACAGATTGTTTGGAAACTCAGTCAACATCCCATATTCCTCCATAGTGGGACATAGGTCTATACTTCCAAAAGAAAAACACCGGTAGTCTGGATCCCAAAAATGAACTATGGCTCGCAAACAATTTGGGCTTAAAACTTCTACCCTTGCAATTTCCATCAAACGTCCGTATTTATTAAAAAATGCATCCTTATCCACATTCTGAAAGTGAGTTGTTAACTTGTTCACCTCATTCATAATGCAATTCGGGTTCTTGATTGGTGACAGTTTCTTAGCATCGCTTTTAAGGCAGTCTCCTTCAGTCAATTGTGACAGTTCAGAATATTTCCCATATTCTATGATGGAAAATTTAGCAATGGTGGCCATTTCGTTCACAAGTCCTGCAATTCAAAATGCCTTAGGGGTTAGACTTGTTTTGATGCAAAAGATATTATGGATCATACACCTTAAGGATAGGTTCTAGTTTCTTTACGTGAGACATAGGGTAGGTTTGCTACTTGGTCTCTAAAAAAGGGTCTCTTGCTGTCCCAGTGATCGCCCTCGTAAAGGCAATATGGGGGTTCAAAGAGATAGTGAGATGGCACATGTACCAATCACTATCAGTCTAAACACTCAGCAAAGAGTTGGGGTTTACACAAACTTAAACCTTGACTCAAGTCATAAGGCAAGCTGCTAGTTCCCCACTTAACTTAAAGTTTAATGTGTGTGCCCTCAAAAAGATAATAATCATAAAGTGATGAATGACTATATCATGTATGACAGAATGTAAAGATGCATGCTAAAGCTTTTGAACAAAGTATCATTCATATAAGAAAACAAAACCAATAACACAGCATAAACAAACAAATTACAAAGCCTAGTCCTAGGTCCCCGGTGGAGTCGCCATCCTGTCGCACCCTCGCGAGCGGAGCGCGGCGTCGCGACGATCCTCGATTGATTTTGAGGTCTTTTGTTTTGATTTAAAGGAGTCGCCACCTAGTTTTTGGTCACTAGAAAACCTAACTGGTCTTTCAGAGATTCTAAGGCAAGGGACTGGTTGCGTAAAAGGAAAGTATTAGCACCCCTAGTACGCCCTACCTAAGGTAAGCTGCTTGGTGTTTGGTTTGCCTTATAATTGCTATGGTGTTGTTGTTTTTTTTAACCCCATATGTTTTCCTAAGTTTGATTCAAATTAAATTTATTAAGATAGAAATCCAAGGAGATTCCATGTGCTTCAAAAGCTTATTTTTTCCTTAGTATTTCAAGAGTTTGCGACTCATAAATCGCCATGGAGGAGGGACAAAAATTTAGAAATCTAGGGCGCTTTAAAAGCCTATTTTTGCCTTAGTGTTTTATACTCTCACGGCTCGTAAACCATGGAGTAAAAAAAAATTGAAATGTCCTCGATTATAATCAAGGCTTCTTTCAAGGTGTGTGAGGGTTTATTATTCCTAGAAAATTATTTTGGATATTTACCACTCAGGGTTTCTTTATCCAAATATTAACAGTGAATAATAACATATTATTCCCAATAATATTTTGGATATTCGTCCTTTAAGGATTTCTTTATCCAAACATTAGCGGTGAATAATAGATGAATCCCCCCCGAAATAAAATTTTTATATTTTTTGGAATATTGGCCAATACCCTTTGGAGTTTTACAAACATGTTGTAAAATCCAGAAATGCAAGAAAATAATTTTTTTTGTGTTTAAGAAATCCATGCGAAAACACATTTTTGAAACTTCAAATATTTTTTGTTATATAAAAAAATGTTAAAAACATGTTAGGGTATTGGCCGTATGCAACGCGCAAAAAAAAAAATTTTTAATTTTTTTTATAGGAAGAAACAAAAAAACAGGGCAGTCTCCAAACATTCTCAAAAATAGCATAAGGAAATAGATAAATAGTTCAAAACCTTGCTGACAAAATATTTCATTTCAAACAAACCAATCAGTCCACATTCTGCATGATGTCCTCGGCAGTGAACGTAGTGCCCTTCTCCTTGTCTCCAACAGCAGGTCCCTCTGCCTTGCAATCCAAAAGAGACAGTGAACGTAGTGCCCTTCTCTTTGTCTCCAACAGCAGGTCCCTCTGCCTTGCAACCCAAAGGAGACAGTAGTGAACGTAGTGCCCTTCTCTTTGTCTCCAACCGCACGTTCCTCTGCCTTGCGATCCAATAGAGACTTCCTATCCTTGTCAAGCCTCAACTTCGTGAAAACAACCTAGGACGGATTGATACCATCATATTCTACCGCTGGGGGCCAAATGGATGAGAGACCTGGCAATTCCCGTTTTGCGTGTGTGAGGGCAGTTGGACGTGTGCCTCCTTAGCTACTGGTAGATGACGGAAGAAACAAAGATACTGAAGCTGATGTGCTGGTGAATTGAACGTTCTTCTTCTCTTGCTTTTACTGGTTTCCCCGTCGCCTGCCTCTCCTTTCTCCTCTCTTTTGTTTTCTTTCACAGTGACCAAAGGATGTATGGGAACCAAAGGCTTTATGGATCAAAGAAAGAAACCCCTCTGTTCCCCTATTCCCTGCCTTTTTTTTACTCCCTGCCTCTCTTGCGTTTTCCTTCTCTTTATTTTGCTGTTTTTTTCTGCTCTTTTCTCCCCGGTTTTTCTCTTCTTTTTATGCTCTTTTTTTCTGCCCCTCTTTTTGCTCTTTTCTTGCCGCCTCTTGCTAGGTCATTAGAAGGGTTTATATATAGTTTAGAATATCTCTATTTAGGAAAGATTTAATGCATTAATTCTAGGACGTAAATCCCTACTGATTTCCCTGTAAAAAACGCAAAAAGGAAGCTGCAATATTCTGATTTTGTGCTGGTACTTTACGTCTGATTTCTTTCCAGTTTTAGAGGAGGGTGTGGCTATTTTCTTTCCTTCCATAGGGCCAGCTGCTCCCTTTCAAATGAGGCAAGAAAAAACATGGTTGCAGCTCCAAAATTCAGGCTTGATGATAAAGGAAAAACAGCAGGAATTTGCGCAAAAAAAAGGAAAGAAATCAGATGGAGGGTGCAGCTACAAAGTCTCATTTTCCTTATTCGGTGTGGAAAAAATCCTGTCATTTATGATGATCTAGCCCCCTCTCCAGCTTTCAATATCCTTCTTCAATTCAATCCCTCATTTTAACAATTTTCAATTCAGTCCTTGGTCCAAAAAAATCCTTCGAATCAGCCCTGCGAAATAGGGCTATATCCTTCCCACGGCAGAATTTTCTGCCCTCACGTTAGATATTCAAATGGGAATATCTTGAGCTTCTGATATCGAAATCAAGTGATTCAAAAGCCCAAATTCATCTATGCATTTAGGACTAAAACTTTGATGAAGAAGTCAAAGTGAGATAAAATCTTTTTACAGAACAGAAACTGGCAGTAATCTAGTTGGTCAAAAGGAATCTCCGGGTCTAACTCAAAAACTGACGAATGCCGAGAATCCTGATATGACTGAGAGTATGAAATAAGAACGAAAATCACAAAAACTAGGCCAAAAATAGAGTTTCTTTAGTGCAGACTCGGGTTAATATCCTTCTCGCGGCAGAATTCTCTGCCTTCACGTTAGATATTCAAATGGGAACATCTTAGGCCTCTGATATCGAAATCAAGTGATTCAAAAACCCAAATTCATCTACACATCTAGGACTACAACTTTGATGAAGGAGTCAAGTGAGATAAAATCTTTTACATAATGTAAACTGGTAGTAATCTAGTTGGTCAAAAAGGTTCTTGATCTGACAATACTGAGCATCCAAATCTCAATCTGCTCTAAGAACAATGATCCCTAGGACCTAATAAAGGTGTACGTCAATTTTTCAACATGTAATGAGTTATAGAATATACCTAGGATGGTCGATATCGCATGTAAAATCGGGTGAATCAGAGCCTAAGTTGGAACAAAAAATTACAACAGCAGCAGAACCATTTTTTAGTGCAAATTCTGAGGGATTTATTCAACCTTAAAGACCAGATAAAAAAAGAACGAATTTAGCATTATGAAGACTCCTGATCAACCTAAGAGAACCTGATGATTTTGGTAGTAAAGGGGAAGGATAAAAAGAGCAGAAAACAGCTCAAACAAGGTTTCAAAAAAACAAAATATTTCTTTTTGTGCTTTTATCAATCTTCTGGCGAATATGAGCTAAACTCCTACACTCTGTTCAAAAGAGGTATACACCGTCTCCAGCACGTGGGGTCCAAAATTGAGTAACAACAAGAGGGTTCACCCATCAATGGACCTTTTAGAGCGAGGGTGAGGTTTGTGACAAATCTAGCAAAATTCGAAGAGGAACAACCCTATATGGTTAAGAGCTTGCAAGAGATCCTATTTTTAGGAGCACCCTAAAGAAAGTAGAAAAAGAAGAAGATTAGAAAGAAGGGTAAAAAAGAAAAGAAACTCATCATAGACTCTGAGGTCTCAACTTCACTCCGATTGACCTGAGTCAATGTATGGATAAAAATGATTATTATCATAGTTTTAAAACTCAACTCAGGAGTTAATCCAAGAGAAGGTTAACCTAATTGACCCAATTTTTTTAAAAACAAATAGTCAAAGAAACCTTGTTTTTAACAATTTTCTTTTCAAAATATTTAATGGGTTTTGACTCGTGTTTTATCTTAAGTTGACTCATGTTTTTTACTAGGTCAGGTCGAGTTAATCATTCCTCTATTTTTCTGAAACTTGGACCAGTGTAGGCCTCGGGTCAACCTGTCAAGTTAATCCTGATTTTAATACTAGGGTTATTCTAATATTAATAATTTCAATACTCAATATAAACTAAAGTAAAAAAATAAAACTAATTATTTTTAAAACATGGAAGTTTGGCAACAATACATATTAAAGGTAAAATATTTTTTTATATTTTATTCTTTCTTGTCCATCATAACCAAATACGATATAAAAACAATCACTTTGTCTTATACATCATTAGTGAACACAATTCTATGTCCATCTTCTTTTATGTCTTGTCTCCTCTGTCTCCATTGTCTCTCTCTACTGTCTCGGACAATAACTAAATGCGCCTTAAAAATATACAAGTTTGTATGCTAGTGCTATATTGTGGAGATCAAAAAAACTTTAAATGTAAAACTAAATATCCAAGTCTAAGGGGACTCCTTGACATTGTTATTAAACATGAAAATACAGTTGTTTTGAATTTTTCTCTATCAAGATAAATTTTTGTATTAACATATTTCTTGTTTTATCTTGGTGAATATACAAGTTCTTTTCTTAACTAGAATCATTTTTCTATTAAAAGAATATTTTATAATTGTCAGAACAAATTAAAAAAAATATCAAAATAGTATGTTCATATTTTTATGTGTGATTGAAATTTAAAAAAAATCATAAATATAATAAAATCATGCTCAAAATATATTTTAAAATTCTAAGATTAAAAAAGTGATTTAAATTGAAATTTCATGAACAAATATTTATGTCATATACATAACAATTAAAAACAATTATTAAAATTCAAATAAAAATTTACAAAACAAGGCTCACGCATCTAACCTTACTTTATATTTTTTATTAAACTCTGCTCGAATGCTGGAGCTCTATTAGTTATTCCTCTATTTTTGTTATCTAAGCATTAGCTGTTGAAAAAAAAAACTGGAAACATCCTCTTGTGGTTGCTAGGAGGTTGGGAGTCACAAAAATTTACATGACCGGATGACATAACAACAACATCCTTGTAGAAGAGGTTGCCGATGCATTGCGGTTGCTGCTCATTGGGATGTCTTTGCAGATGAAACCCACTAGCTGTTGATGCAAAGCTTGTTGAATTTGCCACATGTTGAGCTTGAGCTTGAGCTTGAGCTTGCATAAAAGCATTAGCGTAGATTAGTTGAGCCTGTTGCAGTGCATACTTTGTTAACTGCTGCTGCCACTGCCGCTTTGAACAAGATTTTGAGGAAATGCAAAAGTGCATTAGGTAACTTGGTGCCCATAGATGATGATGATGAGATGTGGTCCGAATAAACACTTCCATTACTAGTTGTTGGTGTTTCACTACGAGTGGAAGCTGCAGCTGCAAATTGTTGACGCTTCTGAAGTTGAAGGATTTGCTGACTTCGTTGCTGCTGCTACTGATTCCACTGCATCTGTTGTTGTATACTTGGTGCATTTACACTGCCAATAGTAGCTGACATAACAGGGCTTGAGGTCCGAGCAAGAGTGGACCCAAGGTTAAGAGTTCGGGCTGAGCTATCAACAACATTGTTCACAGGCATTGTTGAAACAGAGGAGTCTGTTAAATCTAGCCGAGAGAACACAATTGACTGCCCACCAGTTAATGGGGTCTGTCCTCCAACCATATCGGCCTTCCTCTCTCCTTCCATATTTGAAGTGTCATTTCCTCCATTTTCCCCTTCTTCAGGCACACGGTAATTCATCTGCTGTGTTGCTTGGGCCCAGTGATGAAGTGATAGCCATGACTTGCTGTCTCTGGAGGGCTTTGGAGAAGAGCATGATTCTGTACCATCAATGAAACATCAAGACCTGGGGAAGTTGTGGTTCCGTTGATGGAGCAAATGACATTGCAAAAGGAGGAGGTGTTCGTGAGTAACATTCTGATTTTGCATCAGCTGCCGCTGCTAGTTCGGCAGGGAATGATTCTGCTGATGATTCTGTAAATGATTGGATCTTGATGACCACTGCTGATTCCACCTAATTATGCAAATGCTTCTGGGATGACGAGGAGCCACTAGAAATACTTGGATTTTGATGACCCTGTTGGCTTTGCTGTGTCTGTATGAATGGTTGCTGTCGCTGAAGCTGTGAAGGATGAAGCATTCAAGAAGAATAAAATTGATCCATTGAAGAAAGGCATAGCCTAAGGATGGGTTCCTCTGTAGGCTATTGTGGCCCCCAACATGTTCAGGGATTGGAATCTCGTGCGCACCATTCTGCAATTTTGCCAGGGAAATTTTGGGTAGTTGAAGCTCATTGTTGTAGCACCAGTTATTGCTGATGTCGTGGCATTTATTGAAGCGGAACTTTAGCTACTTGAAGAAGCTACATTGCTAGCAACAGGGAAGGCCACACACTGGCTGGTTGGATAGAAGCTTTTACTGCTGCAGTAGCTATAGAGGAGACTTGATCTTCAGGTAGACTATAAAGACTAGGAAATTGAACTGCAAGACAAGAATCTATCAGTTCCATAAGTTAATATCCCTACCATTGCCAACCAAACCACAAACTTCTTTCCTGGCAATATTTTGAAGTCCCTCGTTCTTATAAAAAGTAATGACATTCCTTGACCATGTACTACCCTTTAAATGAACACAAACTAAAGGCATGTTCGATCAAATACGCTTTTTGGTTGTGGATGTTGTAGATAACATCTTTTCATAGTCTTGTATTAGACCTCCCAAACCTCGATAGCCATTTGAAAAACAAGGCTTTATTTTTATCAATAATGCAGTCTATACCCACCTTTTTTGTGTTTTTGGAGGAACCACTGATGCCCATTAACATTGCATAGTTTTTTCCCTCCTTCTGAGAACCAAAGAAAGATATGATATGTTTCTCAATTTTGGTAGCAGCAGTGGATGGGATAGGAAATAAAGAAAGATTATTTATAATTGAGTTAATCAAGCAATAGTTTTCCAAACGGATGTATGAGATTAAGATGCATAAATAGGCAGACCCAAATACTTAAATGGCATCCCCTCCATCCTACATATTAGATTGCTAGCAGTTGAAGAAATAATAACATCATCAATTCTAGTTCTAGTGATTGAGCTCTTGTGGAAATTAACCTTCAGCCTAGGAATCAACTCAAAACATCACATAGTTCTTTTGATGTTTTGAAGAGATGGAAAATCATATGAACTGAAGATGAGTGTATCATCTAAGAACTTGAAAGTGACCAAAACAAATTCCTTTTACAAGTCCCAAATCACATCTGTTTTAATTTTAGCATTCTACCAAGACCCTCAGTTGCTATATTGAATAGAGATGTTGATAAAGAGTCCCCTTGTCGCAATCCCTTTTCCATAAAGAACTCTTTAGTTGGAGAGCCATTCACAAGAATTGAAAGTTTTGTTTTCGAAATACATTATTGTATCCATCATCTCCATCGTGAACCAAAACCCACACAAGCCATAACTATCACGACCCGAATCCCGGATCCATGACCGGCACATAGGCAAGGTTCCCCTCCAAGGTTCCATACCTATGCGAACCCAAACTTACACACAAACTTATCATAACTCAATCAGAGTTCAACGCAGCATTAATAACAAAATTAACTTCATAATATAATTGAATTGTCTTAATACAAGAGTTAATATAATTCATAGTTTTGGAGCACTAACTTGAAATAAAAAGAATGTACAAATTACAACCAAAAAGTAGGTTCAGAAGGTTCAACAAAATTAACCTACTATCAAGTTATAAGCCTGAAAAGAATAATAATGAGATGGTGAGTTCAACAACTCAGTGAGTAGATAACGTTCAATATATACACACGAGGTAATACAACAATGAGAAATATATATACAATATGGCTTTAGGTTCTTATAGAAATGTTTCTTAAATAGGCCATAACAAGAATATCATATAGTAAAACTCATCAGAAAATCAAAATGCAATGAGCATGAGGCTCCGTACTATGGGATGATCAGTCCACACAGGTTGGTGACTCCCCCGACCAACTAGGGTTCGATATCGATGTGCACAAAGACTAACACTACCCCTGTTAGCATGGGTATTCTGACTGACATACCATAGGTTCATAATCATAATCAAACAGACATATTCATATCTCAAGGCTCAACTCATGAAATTAATCAAATGAGGAGCTATCAATTCAAAAGTCAATTCAAAATATATATACTGGTTCATATCAAGAATTCAGATTCAACAATTGATCATGCTTTATCATAACAAGGATAATAATCAACATATATATTATCAAGAAGCATGATTCAATTCATATTAACAAATCAAATATTTATAATATTTCTCATGCATATGGAAAATTATCCACTCACCTGACTCGAAAGCAATAAAACTCAAAGCTGATATCGAAGAAAATCCTACTGACGTCCCGCCGGTAGAATATCAGGATTATCCGAATATAAAGGGAGACATATTCAAGAATGACTCAAAAAGAACATATAACTTATTTAATACACTTATCTAAGGGTATATTACGTAACCCTATATGTTTTTGAAATAACTAGTAAATTTTATTAAACACCCAAAATTTAACGGTTTTACAGAAATCTAATCCATAATAAAACAACTAATAAAATTGGTAATAATTCACTAAATAACCCTTAATTATTCATCAAAACAATCTGCAAAAGCTAATATTACAGCTAGGGACTAATCTGTAATTTATCCTATTTTTAAGGGTCAATTTGCAACTTTTGTCAAATTGAAGGACCAAACTGAAATTGTCATAAATCCATTACTATACTGAATTTCTGACCATAATTAGTTCTCATTTATGTCCAGATCATCTCATTATACTCCAAGAACCATTCTGGAATTTTACCAAATTTTTAGGGTCAAATTGTAATTTTTGTCAAATTGAAGGACTAAATTGAAAGTGTTAAAATTTCATAACTATACAGTAATTCTGCCCATAATTCATATTTCATTCTGTCCAGAATCTCGGAATAGGCTCCAGGGACCAATCTGTAAATTTTCCAAAGTTTGGGGACTAAACTGTAATTTTCCAAAATTGAGGGACCAAACCGAAATTTTGTCATCTTCAACCTCCAACCCAGAATTTTTAACAGAAACCTACTGTTCTCTCCAAATTCCTAACACAATTTCACCATTCAAACAAAATCATAACTCAAAATCTTCATCTTTCAATTCAATCTCTCAAAATCATCTAAATAATCAAATACCCACAACAATTAACCCATAACATTCAACTTAATTCATCAATTAACCCAAAACACAAATTTTCAAAACCCTAACATTAATCCAAAACAGAAATTTAAAGCTAAAGAAAATATATTATACACATTAAATCATAAATCTTACCCTTTTAACTTATTTTCCTTCAACTCCTTATCTTTCCCTTTTTTTTTCTTCTTCTTATTCCCCCCTTCACCCCTGCCGACTCTCTCTCAAAATTTTACAGGTCTCTTCTTTTGTTTTTTTTTTTTCCTTCCTATTTATATTTATCAAGTTTGTTGAATTACTACAATACCCTTATTTATTTATACCCACACTTTAAGCCACCAAGGTCTTATTGTATTTTCCTACTCATTAATTCAAAACGTTACAATAACTGTCGAAATACCTGGGCAATAATTGTTGTGCGTGGTCTAGGATCGTGTGCGATACCACTGAAAGGCGAGTGGTCCAATTCTCTCTCGGGGTGCTGGCAATAGTTTTCCACATGAGATGCACAAATAGGCAGGCCCAAATACGTAAATGGCATCCCCTCCATCCTACATATTAGATTGCTAGCAGTTGAAGAAGTAACAATAGTTCTACTGATTGAGCTCTTGTGGAAATTAACCTTCAGCCTAGAAATCAACTCAAAGCATCTCATAGTTCTTTTGATGTTTTGAAGAGATGGAAAATCATATGAACTGAAGATGAGTGTATCATCTACAAACTGAAAGTGAGTAATTTTCAGTTGATCATGACCAAAACTTATACCTTTTATAAGTCCCAAATCACATCTCTTCTTAGCATTCTACTAAGACCCTCAGACCTCAGTTGCTATATTGAAAAGAGATGTTGATAAAGAGTCCCCTTGTCGCAATCCCTTTTCCATAAAGAACTCTTTAGTTGAAAGTTTTGTTGTCGAAATACATTATTGTATCCATCATCTCGATCGTGAACCAAAACCCACACAAGCCATAACTGTCGAAATACCTGGGCAGTAATTGATTCTGCCATGGGGTGCTGGGGATTGGGGGTTAGGCGAGTGGGTTCTCAACGCATCTTTGTTTCTGCCTTTTAAGGAATTGCAAAGTCTTGATTTGAAGGCTAATGAATTAGTTGGGTGCATTTGAGAATCAAGGTTGGTTCATATTATTGTGTTATTCTAAAATTAAAAATGAAGAAATGGCTGCTGTTTAACGCTACTTATTTTGCTTTGACATTTCTCTTGCAGGCTTCGGAGTGTTGAAGCCTTGTATTAATTTTCGTAAGTTCTCCAACTTTAGAAGAACTTAGCACCGCATAGGTATCCTTTAACGATGAAAACCTATTGTCTAGATAAAACTCTATAAACAGCTTTTTTTAATTAAAAGATATGTCGATAAAAAGATGATGAATTGTATCTTGATGGATAATGATTCGACTATTAAAATAATACCTTTTAAGATTATAAAAGAACTCTGAATTTATATTTATGTTTATATATAAAAAACAATATTGTTTTAACACCAGTATAAAATTAAGATTGATCCAAGTTGATCTTGAATCTGATAAAAAAACGATGATACAAATTAAGTTAACCCCCCGAGCCGGCCTAACGAGGATTGTTTGGAAAAAGATTATGAAAGACCACCAGTATGCATAAGGAAATCACCAGGAAATTACGGCATGGTTGTGTTTAAAAATCAAAATGGGACACAGCAAGTCAAGCATCCGCGTTCACGACAGTTTCCATTAGATAATCAATAATATTGTATATATTCTTTTTGAGAAGTAACTCATTTTCCCACCCTTGTTGTAGTTTTCTATTCATTTCACACCAGAGTGTAATATAAAAAAACTTTTGAAAAGTATTTTATTTTATTTGCACCCTGCTTTTCTTTCCATTCACCCCAGCACTCCGACAATAATTGACTCCCAGTCAATAAGGCACATAACTAATTTGAATATTTTTCCCAACCTGGCGAATAGACTAAGTGCTAAACAATAAAATAAAATAAAATAATATTCAAATCCAAAAATATTCCAAAAAGAAATGAAATAAAGAAAACATCTCAAAACATAGAACCTGCACAAGATGTGCAGATAAAGTCATGGAAATGGCCAAGGTGTAGTATAAATAGGACCTCTATGGTTGCCCAAAGGCACATAACAAACAACAATATTCTACGTAGTAGTTCCATAGAATTATATACGATGATGATGAAAAGAATTGGGGCTTGGATGCTGCTAGCATTATTGACTCTGGTTGGCGAATGGCATGGTCGTTGTTATGGGTGTTTGGAGGAAGAGAGGTTGGTCTCTTGGAGATCCAATCTTTGATCGACCCGGATGGCTTTTTTATTGACAGATTGGGTGGGACAGTAGTAATTGTTGTGAGTGGGATGGGATCGAGTGTGATAACACTACAAGGCGATGATCCAACTCTATCTTTATTATGCAAGGGATTTCAGCTTGGTCGATTGGGTTCTCAACGCATCTTTGTTTCAGCCTTTCAAAGAATTGCAAGGTCTTGATTTGGGGGGTACTTTGGATTGGTTGGTTGCTTGAGAGAATGAAGGTTAGTTCAATGTTTGTGCACTTAATTATAATAATAAAATAAATGAAGGTTGGTTGGTGTTTAATGTCAATTATCTTGCTTTGATGATTCTCTTCCGGCTTCCAAGTCCTATCATCAAAGCGAGGATACTTAGCCTAAACGTGAAAACCGATTTAATAATGATAAAAGCATTTTGTCATGTTTCAATGGTAACCTTTCCACTCTCAAGTCTTTGGATCTATCAGGACAATGGGTTGACAAATTGGATCAAAGTGGTTGCTTCTATGATAACCTTTTAATTATTTAGCTTTGAAACCTTTTCTTTTCTCCTTCTCATATTATTCCCTTCCAATATGCTTTTGAGAAACATAATGCAGATTTCAAAGTCTTGTCATCAAGGTTGAAAAAGCTGGAGAGCCTTCATCTAAGTTGGAATCAATGCAACGATAGCATTTTCCATCTCTTACTTGGATTTTCATCTCTCAAGTTTTTAGATTTATCACAAAATCAGCTGACAGGATCTGCTAGTATCATTAGTAAGTTATATATAATTTCTACCTAACTGCTTTACGTGACGTTCTTTTATATTTATTTAATAATCAACGATAGCATTTCATCATGTTTGATTGCGGTAGCTTTCATCTTATCCATAAATTGTTTTTCTATTAAGACAGGAAGAGATTAAAGTTATGAGAATTAAAAATTACAAGTATAGAATGGATACTTGCAATCGATCTATCTTCTTCCTTAATCTATGCACTGTATATTTTTTTATGTATATTTTTAGGTTTTCAACTCCAACCGATGAGGTTGGGAAAGTTAGAGAACCTTGACCTGAGTGGCAATCGATTGAACAACAGCATCTTATCAGTGCCGGAAGTGGGCTTTCCACTCCTCAAGTCTTTAGATCTATCAGACAATGGTTTGACAGGACCAGGTAGGTTCTATGGTAACCTTTCAATTATTTAGCTTCGAAACCTTTTCTTTACTCCTTCTCATATCATTTCTATGCTTTGAGAAAACATCATGCAAGTTTCAAAGTCTTGTCATCAAGGTTGAAAAAGCTGGAGAACCTTCATCTAAGTGGAAATCAATGTAGCGATAGCATTTTTCCAACTCTAACTGGATTTTCATCTCTCAAGTCTTTAGGTCTTTCACGCTAATCAGCTGACAGGATCTGCTAGTATCAACAGGAAGTTATATATAATTTCTACCAAACTGCTTTACGTGACATTCTTTTATGCGGTTTCTTAATCAAGAAAATTGAGGACTTTATATATATATATATATATATATATATATTTAATAATTAATCAACGACAACGATAGCATTTCATCATGTTTGATTACGCTAGCTTTCATCTATGAAGATTTATATCTATGGAGCTTTGATCTTATCCATAAATTATTTTCTAACAAGACAGGAAGAGATTAAAGTGAGCTAGCTGGATCAAAACTAGGATGATTAAAAATTGCATGCATAGATCAATGGATACTTGCAATCTATCTTCTTCCATAATCTATGCACAGCAGCATCTTATCAATTCTGAGTGGGCTTTCATCCTCAGTTTTTGGATCTATCGTAAAAATGTTGAGGGATCGGGTATAATACCAAGTTTCTACCTAAATGCTTCACATGACAATCTCTTAATTATATTGTTTCTTTATCAAGAAAAATGAGGACTTTATATCCATGTAAAGATCAATTTTGTCACAACTTCGATTTCTAGGTCCATAATCGCAACGTAGAAGTGATGTTAAAAGGACACCCTATCTATACTAAGCTCCATGACAAATATATTAAAAAAACAAGTTATTTAAAAATAAAAATACACAACATTTTATAATCTTTAAAAATATTATATTATTCAAAATTCATAAAACCAAATGATTGTTCAAAACTTATCATTGATAATTAAAACAAGAACATTAATGAATAACACTCATTATATTATCATGAAAAATGAGGACTTTATATCTATGTGATGATCAATTTAATGATAAGCATTGTATCATGTTTTGTATGACCATCTTTAACAACTTTATATCCTTAAATTGTTTTTTTCCAATAAGATCAAAATTAGAATGATTAAAAATTATTTCTTTATCTTTGGAAGTGTGTACACAACCTATTATATAATTAAATATAGCATTTTATCATTTTTTATGCATAATTTGAGAATCATATA